>KZ819962.1:14323-31846 GCA_003144235.1 Violaceomyces palustris | reverse complement strand
TATTTTAGTTCAAAGCTTCTTCTGAGTTACACTAAATTAGGCTGGTACTAATTTAGTCTGGTACTAATTTAGTCTAGAAACTCTCTTATCTCATCCTTCTTTTTTGCCCCAATTTTCCTTATGCTCTCTCTATCCTTTACTCATGTACCACATCACACATCACTCTTGTATCTTTTGGTTAAGATTGATGTATTTTACTGAAGCCAAGATTGATGTATTTTACTGAAGCCCCCACACAATACCTAAAAGGTATATAAGATGTAGTTTAGTTACATATTATTTCCACTCCCTCAAGCAAGCAATACACACAGCTCTGTTCTCAATTTTCAACTGAAGGGTTTATATGCCATGTAAATTACCTGATCTCTGAGATTCAGAGGTCAGATCAGAAGTAATCCTAGATCAGGAGACAGTACATCAGGTTAGGAGAACAGAGGAACTATACAGTTCTGATCACTAGCTAAGTAAAAGTTCACAGGGAGAAGAATGGAGCTGAATCAACTAGATGACAAAGCAGAGGTTAGGATGAGAAAGAGATATGTGCCTCCCACAGAGCCTGATGAGTGAGCACCAGGTAAGCAAGACAGGAAAGCCAGAAATCTTACAAGTGTCAAAAGATCAAAATAGACTTTGGTTCATCTGTAGAAATATACTTGAGCTCAATTAGGTTAATTTACTTCCAAAGATTATTTTAGTTTAAATCTTCTTCTGAATTAGAATCTTTCTTATCTCATTCTTCCTCATTACTCCCAATTTCCCTTATGTTCTCTCTACCCTCTGTTCATGTGCCACATCACACATCACTCTTGTATCTTTGGTTAAGATTGATGTATTTTTGTTCGAGTAAGGGGTGATTGAGAGACGGTTAGCACAAAGTGTCAAGGTACAGAGAAGGGGTGATTGAGGGACGGTTAGCACAAAGTGTCAAGGTACAGAGATCCAGTTCTGAGTGTATCGGGATAAGATTGGGAGAGCAGTCAAAAGGAGAGAAGGAGTGGCACGCTACAGTAACAACGATGATGGGAAAATTCCTTATTATTCCATGTTCTGACAATGGTGAATCGTCCTCTATTTATGTCTTCTACATGTCTGTGTTAGAGATAATCATTCTGATCATTGTTTGCTATGGAAACTAAGGGGAGAGGTAAAGGGATTGCCAAGTTCTGCTCTGGCGGTTCCTGCTGTTCTTCACATCTTCCGCCTTCTCGTCATGTACCTAAATCCTCATAGCTGACAGGGCGGAAGATCTCCTATCCCTGTTCCGGCTGTCCCATAGTGTTCGCATGCAGGTTTGCGCAACATTCTCCTGAGGTGACTTACTTATTGTCAAGGGAACCTCAGCATTGTTTATCCTCAGAGTTCAGGTTCTGAGGTGCAGGACCCTCGTTCCTGGCGGAGAGGAACCTTGTTCTGTCTCAGAGATCTCCTGAGGACCCTAGGAAAGGAAGAAGATCTTCATTTGTTCCTGAGTGGTGGTTTCAAGGGTGTCTGCAAACAGAGCAATGTTTTTGAACTGTCTTGGCGGCAGAAAGTAAAGATGTTGTGGTGGTAGTAGACGGCTTCGCAATTTTACTTGGTGTCTTGATCAATGTCGCACGTGATGAGATTGGTGATCTGATCTAATGATTGCACATGACTATTCTGATCAGGAGATTGCCTGAGCAGGGATCCATTGAGGAAACTTCAACATGATGTGGTACATGAGTAAAGCGTAGAGAGAGCATAAGGAAAATTGGGGCTAAAAAAGAAGGATGAAATAAGAAAGTTTCTCGACAAAATTAGTACCAGACTAAATTAGTACCAGCCTAATTTAGTGTAACTCAGAAGAAGCTTTGAACTAAAATAACCTTTGGAATTCAATTGACCTAATTGAGTTCAAGTATATTTCAACTAAGCAATTCACACATATCTGTTCTCAAATTTTAACTGATTACTTGCAACAGTAAGCTAGGAACAGTTTCACAACTTTTCAATCACTTTCTCTGTCCCTCCCTTCACTTCCAAGATTAGATTATTTTGAACCAGATAATTTTCTATTTCCCTTCTCCCATCTTCTTCTAGTCTCTTTTCAAGTTTTTTGAAAAACTTTTCAAAACGTGACTTTTCACTCATACCAAAAAATTTCTTCAATACTTTCATAATCATCTTTGCTTGTAGTTGGCTAAAATCCTGGCCTGGGAAAATTTGATTCAATCTCTTAACCAAGGCTTGTCTTTGAATGACTGTCTTATTCAAAGAAATGTAGCCTGGAGAAAGTTCTTGGACTGATTTGCACATTGAGCCTGAAGCCTTCTTTTCAAAGGATAACCACTTAGGATCAGATTTTCTATCTGGATCTGAGCTTTCCTTGGATAAATTCTTCAATCTATTGAAGTACCCAAGAACTGTTTCATTCTCATCAGGTTCCTCAGGTTTCTCCATTGAAGCAATAGATTTGAAGAGCAAGAAAATGAAAATGGATAGAAAGATATGAAGGGAGAAGATCTTTCTTTTAGAATTCATTTTTGAAGTTGTTTTTGTTTAGAAAACTTTGAATTTGATTATTTAATTAATTGAATTTCAAAAATTTAATTTTTGAATCAATTGGGCAGTGAATTCTATAAGAAATTAGTTCTTCTATATATTTTTTGGTAAATGAAAGCAAATTGTTAGAGGTGGTATGACGCTTGACAAGATCAAATTGAAATCTGGAAACTAGAGCAGATAAATTATTTTACTGAAGTGAAGAAGAAATTGGATGTTGAGTCTACCTTTTATATTTTTCTTTAAGTTCATGAAAGACACAGTAATGTGTTGGACTCATTCATTAAAATTGGACAAAAGGCAAAGTACATGCAAAAAAAAAAACTTTTATTCTCAAGTTAAAAAAAAAAACATTTGTTTAGCTTTTAAGAAGCATTTTGGTATATCAAGTAATTTTTCAAAACTTCATAAGTTTTAAATCTTTTTAGAGGTAGCCTCAACCTGTGGAGACTGGTATAGGAGAAAAGATACAAACTTTATTGCTTCAGTGGATTGGTTGACTCATAGAAGATATAAAAATTTAGCTTTCTTCCTGCTGTCTCCACCTGCTCAATCTCATGACCTGGTCACTTCTATTCATGCCTCTATGAACATTTTCCTGTCAGGTGATAATACCTGCAAAGTTTCTCTGTTCTTTTCACTTAATGTACTGTATCTGAATCTAGAATAACTTCTGACCTGTTCTCTACATCTCTAAGGTCAGTCAAAAGTAAACTCTTCTTGTTCAAGGAAGGGGTGATTGAGGGATGACTAGCTAGAGTGTCAAAGTACGGAGATCCGGTTCTGAGTGTATCAGGATGAGATTGGGATGAGGAGAGAAGGAGTGGTACGCTACAGTAACGACAATGATGGGAAAATTCCTTATTATTCATGTTCTGGCGATGGTGAATCGCCTTCTACTTATGTCTCTTACATGTCTGCGTTAGAGATGGTCGTTCCGGTCATTGTTCGCTGTGAGAAGTAAAGGGGAGAGGTAAAAGGGACCGCCAGGTTCTGCCGCGGCGGTTCCTGCAGCTCCTCGCATCTTCGGAGTTCAGGTTCTGAGGTGTAGAGGCTCTTGTTCCTGGCGGAGAAGGACCTCGTTCTGTGTTGGAGATCTCCTGAGGACCCTAGGGAAGGAAGAAGATCTTCATTTGTTCCTGAGTTATGGTTTTGACGGTGTCTGCGGACAGAACGATGGTTTTGAACTGTCTCGGCGGCAGAAAGGAAGGATGTCGTGGTGGTAGTAGACGGCTTTGCGATTTTACTTGATGTCTTGATCTTGATCGATGTCGCATGTGATGAGATCGGTGATCTGATCGGGTGATTGCACGTGACTGTCCTGATTGGGAGATCGCTTGAGCAGGGATCAATCGAGGGAACTTCAACACTTCTCTTCCAATTTTATCTCTATCTTCTGCTCCACCTCTCTCCACTCACTCCTCTCTCCACTCACTTCTACATCTGAGTAGTGCTCTCTATGTTCAAGTTCACTAAATTGACACCTTTTCAGGCAATCTCCCAATCAGAAACTTATGTGTGGTTTCCCGATTAAATGACCGATCTCGATCAGGTGTGATATCAATCAAGATATCAAGTTAAGCCATGACCCGTCTACCACTACGACAATATACCTGCTTTATGCCGCCAAGACAGTTCCAAACCAGCATTCTGCTTACAGACACCCTCAATACTATGGATCAGGAACAGATGAAGATCATAGCCTGTCCCTCTTCCTTACCCAGGACTCTCAGGAGGCCTTTGAGATAGAACAAGGTATTTCTCCACCAAGAATGAGAGTTCTCACCCCAAAATCTGAACTTCAAGGATAAAATGATGCAGAGGTTTCCTTGACAAGGAGTAAGGTACTTCAGAACCTGCAAGGACTTCAGGACAGTAAGAACAGGGGATAGGAGATCTTCCCCTTTGTCAGCTGTCAGGATTCTGGTACATGTTGAAGAAGGCAAAAACTGCAAGGAACAACAGGAATGGCTGAGGCAGAACTAGGAAATTTCTTCATTTCTTTGCTTAGTTCTCATAGCAATCAATGTCAGAACAATCATCATTGATACAGACATGTAGAAGATATAAATAGAAGACAATTTACTCAAAATTTCAAAAATTTAATAGCTAATTTTAGGTAGATGAAATTTTATAAAAGTTTGTTGGAGATTTAATCAAGCACAAAATGAAGAATCAATTGAAATTTAAAATGTCTATGTGCTTTAACATTCATCTCTATGATTAGTTTTTGCAAATTAAAGCTAAGAATTGTTTTACAGCTTTGTTATCACATTCTTAGTTCCCTTCTTAACTACAGAAATAAGATTTGCTTGGATGAGATAATTTTCAAGTTCCCTTCTCTCATCTCCAGCAAATTTCTTTTTGACCTCATTATAAATATCTTCCAATGGTGATTTTTCACTCTTTTGAAAATACTTCTTCAGCCCTTTCATGAGGGCACTAGCTTCTCGTTGGCTAAAATTTTGGTTTGGGAAAAGTTCATTCAATCTTTTGACCACTTCCTGCTTTTGAATTGCTGGTCTAGTCTGAGAAGTATAGCCTAGGGAAATTTCTTGATCTGATTTGTGAGTTGAGCTTGAACATTCCTTTCCAGCAGATAACCACCAATACCCTGATTTTTCAGCTGAAGCTAAACCTTCCTTGGTAGGATTTCATCTTATTGAAGTGTCCAAGAGCACTTTGATGCTCATCAGAATCCTCAGATTCCTCCATTGAAATTGCAGATTTAAAAAGCACAAAAATGGCTAGTTTGGCAGAAAACAAAAAGATGGTTCTTTTAGAAATCATTTTGAAAGTTTGAATACTAAAGGAAACCCTTCTTCAAATTTGTTTATGATTTCTTAAAGAGTAGAAATTTGAGAACAGAGTTGTGTAAATTGCTTACTTTTGAGAAGTGGAAATATTATGTATCTAAATTACAACTTATATACCTTTATGATTTTATTTGAAAGCTCCAATAAGATACATCAATCTTAATCAAAAGATACAAGAGTGATGGGTAATGTGGTACATGGACATAGGGTAGAGAGAGCATAGGGAAAATTGAGGGTAATAAGGAAAAATGAGATAACAAAGTTTCTAGACTCAATTAGTACCAGACTAAATTAGTACCAGACTAAACAAGTATTGAAGTTCACTTGATCGATTCCTGCTCAGGCGATCTCCCAATCAGGACAGTTACGTGCGATCACCCAATCAGATCACCGACCTTCATCACGTGCGATATTGATAAGACGTTAAGTTAAGTCGCAAAGAATGATACTGAGGTTCCCTTGACAATAAGTCAGTTACCTCAGAAGGACATTGTGTGAACATACCTGCAAGTACCATGGGACAGTCAGAACAGGGGATAGGAGATCTTCTGCCCTGTCAGCTGTCAAGATTCAGGCACACGAAAGAGAAGCGGAAACGGTTAGGAATGATGGGGACTGCAAAGGCAGAACCAGGCAACTCTTTTAGCCCTTCCCTTAGTTTCCATAGCAAACAATGATCAGAATGATTATCTCTAACACAGACATGTAGAAGACATAAATAGAGGACGATTCACCATTGTCAGAACATGGAATAATAAGGAATTTTCCCATCATCGTTGTTACTGTAGCGTGCCACTCCTTCTCTCCTTTTGACTGCTCTCCCAATCTTATCCCGATACACTCAGAACTGGATCTCTGTACCTTGACACTTTGTGCTAACCGTCCCTCGATCACCCCTTCCTCAAACAAGACTGAATAAGTCATTGGGTACCACGAGCCGCGCACTACACACGCGCGAACCAGATCAGACGAGCGTCAGCGACGGCACCTCGTCATATAGAGAACCTCAGGCTTGTTGTTATTGAGATGATGGTGAAATTCATCATATTTCTATGGGGAGGGAAACGATTCGGCAAAGCTTACCCACCGAATCATTCTTGCTTGGACGGCAAGCGATGATGGGGAGGGGGGGAGGGACGTCAAAGAGATGGGGAGATCACTCCAGCTTCCTCGAGCACACCTCTTCCCGGTTGCAACAGGCTTATCTCGGAGAGTTAAAACCCTGTTCTCGCCCCTGATTCCTTTCTCTAGTTCGCCGTCGAAGTGGAGAGATGGTCGGGGTCGATCTCGTCGATCCTAGCCCTCGGGTGTCATCAACATGTGCGTTGTTTTTTTTTAATTTTTTAATTTTTTATTTTGCTTTTGGTTTTTGGTTTTTGGTAGCTGCTTTCCACCTCCTCTGTACCCTTCGTTTCTCTTCTCCAGGGTCACGGTAACGTGTCATTATGAGGTGAAGGACGTTTCGCTGGGCCGCGCGATGCTTTTGAGCTCACGGCCTGGACATGTTCCAAGAACGCATGTAGCTGGGAGCTTCCACCTTGCCCGCACGGCGAGGCTTCTCGGCCCCGACATTCCTTTCATTTTTGTTTTGTCGGAGAGAGAGGATGGCACCGGGATGTTTGCCACACCTCCCCCTTCTCGATATCCTTCTCAAACGGGCTATGCTCACGTTTCGAAGCGGGACGAGGCCTGAGAAGGGAGGAGGGTTTCTTTTCGAACAAGCTCTCTCTTCTTTACCCTCTCGACATTTGCAGGCCCAAGGATGTTGAAAGGCCAATTTTCTTCCTTGGTTGACGCAAGCTCCGATCTCTTCTTTTTTTTGAAAAACATAATGTCCGAGGGAGAGAGTGAGAGAGAGAGATTGCGTGTGTGTGTGTGTGTGTAACTAGCCGGATTCGACTAAGCCCTAGACCTTGTCACCAAACTTTGTCATGATCCAAAGGAACGGGGTCTTCGACAAAGATCCCTCTGGACTTGTAAGCCTCTGCAACCTGTTGAGGGTCAGGGTCCGGCCGGGCAGGGGGGCCGGGTTCAGGTTGGGGTAGCCTTGTCGGATCGATGCTTGTTCGATCCTTGACAGACTTCTTACCGTTCGCCCCTTGAAGCTCAACCGTTCTATCCGCTTCTTGGTCTTGATCCTCGACTTCATCAAGGGGCCAGGTCCCGTCGTTGTGCCAACAGGACTTCAGAATCTTGACCAGGACAGAGAGCGGGAGGCCCCTTCCCACAGGGAGGTTCCTGATCTCCTTGCCCTGGTCCAGGCTCGCCTTAAGGTTCTTGAGCCTAGGCCACAGGGACATGAGTTCGCGGTCGGTCTTGGAATTTGAGTCGACCAGCGCCCTGAGCCTCTCCATCTCTGCTTGGTGGGCCCTGATTATCGGGTCTGGAGGGGTGGGTGGTGCTGAAGACGATACTTGGTTGGGTTGGTCCTCGTCATCGTCGTCCGGACTGCCATCGAGATCAGGGTCGCTTTCGGGTGGGCTTTCCATCTGGCATTGGAAGGAGAGGGGCACGAGGGTGAAGGGGGCGCCGGGGCGTTGGGGGAGAAGAAGATGTATTTTGAATGCAAGCAAGCAAGGAGGAGGGAAAAGAAAAAGTGATGAAGAAGGAGAAGAAGAATGAGTTCTGCTGGCTTTCTCCGAGATCCGAAGGGAGCGAGCGAACTCCTTACTCGCTCTCTCGTGCGGATGGCTCGGTGGTTGTGGAGGTTTCGAACCATGAAGATAAAATTACATCATTAGAATTTTTTATTCTTGTTGTAGTTCCCTGCTTTCATCATGGTCCTTCATCATCCCAAGTTTAACCGCTGGCCATCCTCTTCCATCCCCTCCTTCCACTCATGACTCCATCCCCTCCTCCTCCTCCTTGTCCATCTTCTTTTCCCTCAACCTCGACTGGATATCGCTTCCCCTCCTCCTCATCATCCCCAACCCCCATCTCCTATCTCAAGCGCCTTCCTCTTGCTGGGCGACCTCTCTGCACACCTACCAACAGAGAGATCGCTTCACCCTCGTCACCACCAGCCCATCCACTTTGGCCATAGACACTCCTCCTCCTTACCCCTCAGATGGCCTTGACGATTGCGAAAACCCGATCAACCTCCAGCTAAGAAGGCGCCGAGTGAATTTCCCTGATACTTTGTTCTGTCGCTACGTCTCCTCTCCTTTCCTCTCTTCTGACTCCCTCATGCTCTCACACAGGGCTCCATGCAGCATACACGACCGCATACAGCCAACCTTCTATCCTTCAGCCTGAGCGAATGAGAAACCAAAGCAGAGGTCCAAACCGGCAATAGACAAGAAAAGACAGTAGAGGCACAGAAGCGCTCCACCCATGTCGAAGAGGACCCGCCCGAACCATGGTGGCAATCCAGACCAGTCCAAAGCCTCGGGCTCGAGCTCAACCACCAAGACCTCGAGCCTGGCTGGGCTGGTCCACTCTTCATGCATGACCCACCTCCCCAAGCTGAAGCTCATCCTTCCTTCCATCGTTGCCTCCCTCGCCCTCACCCCCTTCGTCCTCGTCAGGCCTGTGGCGAACTGGATGGGCCCTTTCTCCTTCCTCATCTTCCCCTTCCACTACCTCTTCTTCTTCCCCTCCCCATCCACCGTCGGTGCTCACCTCGAGACAGTACTTCTCGCCGTCCTTGGCTCAGCTTTTGGTCTCGGGATCTCCTTCCTCGCCGTGGCCGGCGCTGTCTGGATCGACGGCGAGGGAAGTCCGATCTACAACTCGCCCGGCTCAAGCGCTCTTGGCGCATGTACGCTCATCTTCCTCTGCTTCTTCTGCGGTCTCACCTCCAGTGCCATCCCGAGGCTCAAGAGCGCCGCGCGGATCTGCCTCTTCAACTCGACTTGGGTTATCGCCTCGGGATCCAAGACGATCAGGTACGAGATCTTCTCCGAGCTCTTCTACCCAACCATTGTCGCCGCCAGTGTCAGCCTGTTGGCGAACCTTTTCGTCTTCCCCAGAAGCAGCAAAAAGGCGTTCGCAGCACTTCTGATCAAGGCTCTCGATACCACCTGCTCACTTCTCGAGCAGGCGGTAGAGGATTTCTTCTCTCCCGTGAGTGGCATCGTTGTTAGGGAGGGCGACCCCAGCGACGATCCAGAAGTGCCTCCGGCGAGTGCAGCTCTCTCTACAGCCTCTTCAAGGCACGTTCACCTGAGGGACCAGCTTCTCGATCTGAATGCCGAACTTGGTCGAGCTTTCGACGCAGCTAGCGTTGAGATCTCGTACACCCGAGTCCCCGTGAACAAATTCAAGCCCATGATCCCGATCATCCGGAACATCCGCGGTTGGGTTGCTTGCGGGATGGGGCTTGGTCCAAGAAACGCTGCCGCCGTTGCGGACGCTGGTTTAGAAGCAGCACAAGGGACGAAATCCAATTGCAAAGAAGCTGGTCCATTTCAACCCCAAGTTTCGGACGGCGATGAGACGTCTGACGAATGCAACGTAGGAGCCCAACGGTCGACGAGAACTTCCTACGAGGCTTCGGCTTCCGAGGTCGAGGTTTCGCTTTTTGAAGCTCCCATCAGGCAACTGTGCATAGAGATTGTCGAGTCGCTGAAGATTGTGCGTCTCTGCCTAGAACTCTGCACGGGAACCATCAAGCTCCATTCGTTCACAGCAGATGAGGCAATCCAGCTTCGGCAGAGCAAAGATATCGGTCACAACCACAAGCAGACCCGCCCTGAGCGTGTCGGAGTAAAGTCTGCCTTGTTTGCCGCGGTGATTGCCGGCGGCTTGGAGCTCAAGGTCGAGGCCTCCTCTCCTGATAGGGCCGTGTTGAGGCAGAGGAAGCGGCTGAATGCAGCCGTCCAAAGCTTCAAAGAAGCTCTTCAAGAGGCTCTTCGAGGTGTGAGGCCAAATCAGTTGGCTCAGAGCAAAAACAAGGTTTCTGCCAGCTCCAAGACGAGGGAGGCAACCCGCTCTGAGCATGCATCAGCGTTGGCGCTGTTGGGAGATCCAGAGGCGGTACCCATGCTTCAAAAAGTCTTGCAGAAGGAAGCCACAAGCGCAGCGATGGAGGCATCCTCTCTGAGGCGACGGCCAACCCTGAATAGGTCAGTCTCCGAGTGCGTCAGTGGAACTTACATCAATCAGCTAAACGGGGAAGCTGTTCCCTCCAAGATTGCGGAGGCCGGAAATCTTGGGAAGGCGGAGGATCAACACGATGAAGGCGAGGAGGCCATCGACTTCACCCAGATGTTTAAGGGCGAATTTTACGCCATGTCCTTCCTCATGATTTCGCTTCTGGAAATCTCGAGCTTTGCGTCTCTGAGTCTCAAGGTGGTCCAAGAAATACTCCGCTTCTGGCATGCTCACCCGAAGAGGAGGATATGGTGGCCTGTCGTCAAGTGGAAGGCATGGCTACGCAGGGCGGGATCCACGACTCTCGGAGACCTTTTGGGCCATCTCCACGGCGACCTACATGGGCCCCATGAAGATGAGCATGATCCGGAGAGTGGAGAGGCACCAGCTAAGGATCCTAGCCTATTTGAAGATGACGGGGACAGTGTCTTGTTCGCTCAGTACGCCTCTCCAAGGAAATCGTCCAAGGATATCGGCAAGGCTGGCCTCGATTCTAGTGGCATCCATCGATTCATCCAGCGGCTCAGTCGTTCCCCGAAGGCTCTTAACGCTAGGATCCGTCTCTCGAGACTTCTCGTTCACCTCAAGCGCAGCCGCCACCTCAAATTCGCCTTTAAGCTTGCCGCTGGTGTCGCTTTGCTGAGCCTACCGGCTTGGCTCGGTTCATCGCACGCTCGATCCTGGTGGACAGCCCAACGAGGCCAATGGTTGATCATCACCTACATTTGGTGTCTTGAGACTTCGACGGGTGCAAGCCTCCGCGTCTCCATCTTCCGTCTGGCAGGCACAATCTCTGGCGGTGTTTGGGGCCTCTGCATGTGGGAGATCAGCCGGGGAAACCCGTACGCGATGGCCTTCCTCCTCATCCTTACCGACCTTCCTGGCGCATACTTCATCCTCAACACCAATGCCGAAGGTGTCGGGATCGTCTTTGGCATCACTGCGACCATCATCGCACTTATACCTCAGCTCCACCTGGAGTACGACACCGTGCCTCTGCTCGCCTGGAATCGGAGTTACATGATCTTTCTGGGAATCGTTGCAGCCCTAATCGTCAACCTGGTGGCATGGCCCTTCCACGCAAGGGTGGATCTCGTTCGCCAAATCAGCCGAGCCACCAGTCAGCTTCAGCAGCTTTACCTCAGTCTTTCCAGGCAGATGCTCATGGGCGGCTTCGTTGCGTCTGCAGAGTCTACCGAGGCTTTCGAAAGGCTTGAGGAGGGAATCCAGAAGAGGCTGGTCCACGCCAGGAGCCTATTAGTGCTGATGGACGCAGAGATCAGCTTGGTTCCCAAGCCTACTCGTGTCCTGGACACGATCCTGAACAAGCTGCAGACGATCGCAGACCTCTTGGGAGGCCTAAGAAGGTGTAGGGAGCACGGAATGAAGTCGATTCAGCAGGAAGCAGTCCTCAACGTGCTCGAGATGCGCCATGCCATGGTGTCGTCGCTTTTGATCAACCTTTGGTGCTTGGGGCAAGCCCTCATCACCAGAGCACCCCTACCTCAGTTCCTCCCCTCTCCGAGACTAGCGCTCGAAGAGCTGACGGCGGCTGTGGCAGAGCAGCTTAGTTCGGCTCCAGAAGCCGATGGTGGACTCCCGGACGCCTTCCACGCCCTCAACAGCCTCATGGCGAAGGGCGATGGCAAGCTTCTTCATCACCATCGTCAGAGTTCCGGACTCCACGTCCTCGCTTCTGGCTCACCAAGTCGGCCTTTAACCCGCGAGGGCACGCCTTCCAGGACACCGGGGACGCCCAACGGAAGGCGGAAGAAACCTTTAGACTACGCATCCTTCTTCCTCCTGGCCGAACATGCTCTGCTCTCGGATATCGTCACATCGCTGGAGAGTCTCATGGTACTGACCAGAAGCCTGGTTGGGGAGGCGAGTTTCATCAAGACCGACTTTGTACCACGTGGAGCTGCAGGCCCGTTCCAGCCGGGAAACGACCTTCATGGAACGACGATGAGCCTGAACCAGATGCAAAGCCTCTGCCTTCAGGCAGACCTCGCTTCGAGAGGTATTCTCTCGCCTCGTCCCACTTCGACGGATCAAGCTGAAATGGTCGGCCCTGGCTTGACGACGGCGCAAAACACTGCCAGAGCATCGAGGCCACCCTCTGTTGCGAGAAGCATGAAGACCAAACAACCAGAAAAGACAGAACAGGGGATCGGCCCGAGGAATTGGGCCGAATTTCCGTTAAAGCAGGGTCACAAGTCTGGAACGGAACCCGTTGAGTACGTCAGCCCCGGAGGAGAAGGTGATTCTTCACGATTCGAGGAGGATCTGTCAAGATCGGCGACTCTAATGCTGGAGAGGGAGATCTTGAACCTGGACGATGGCACATCGAAAGGAGGCCGCTCTGGTCGAGACAGAGAGGAGGCTTGGAAGGGGGTGGGGAAGGGGAAGAGTGCGAATTCTGGGCAGTCATTGAGCTCGATTTTCGAACGTCCCTGATCCGGCAAACTCCTTGTTTCTTTTGCCCTTTTTTTTTAATTATTCTTGATCGCCTTTCCCTCACGCATATTTAGAGTTTCCTAACCATCCAACTTCACGGTGAACCTCCGCTTTCCACCCGCATCCCTGTAACTCCAAATGTCTCTGTCGGCGAACCCGTACCTTGCCCCACCCTATCGGGCACAACATCAAAGTACGCGCTAGCTTTGCAAGGATGCGACCCCAAGTTACCCGTTGACCAGATCCGAAGGCATCGCCTGAAGTCCTGCATTTCACGGATGTGACGATTGAAAGAGCCGGCATCCACGGCTCTCCAATAAGGAGTAGTGGAGACCCTCCTCCAGCACCGACTAGAATCTATCTAGGGGAAGGAAGCGCGTCGAAGGGGAGGGAGGGGGATTTCCTGGCAAAATCAAGTATGGTCGTATGGCGATCACTTGCCAATGCAGAACTTTGAGAAGATCTCGCCAAGGACCTCGTCCGAAGTGACGTCCGAGCCCGTGATCCTGCCGATCGAGCGCGACGCCCTCCTGAGCGACTCTGAGGCGAGGACGAGGTCGAGGCCTCCTTTCGCAGCTGCTTGGAGGTGACGATGGTTTCTGAAGAAATCCCGGATCGAGTCTTGGAGGCGCGAGGAGTCGATGGAGGGCGGTGGGGGCCGGGAGAGCATCCTTACTGGCTCTAAAAGTGTGGGGGGAGGGGGGGAGGATTTAACAAGTTCAGCATGGAATAGAATCCTGAGAAAGCTCTGACGCGAGGAAGGGGGGGAAGGAGTGAAACTGACCTAGGAATTCATCTAGACATCTCAATGTCTCGAAGAGGTGATGCCTGTGCCTGGCGTTGGTGACTAGAGGGACGTCTCGGTCCGAGTCGAGGACGGAGCGGTACTTTGCCACCAGGACGGAAGAGATGCCCCGGACCAGTTCCTCGTAGCCGGTACCCGACCGAAGGCTACCTTTCCAAACCTTGATCCGACCCTGTGGTCGGTCGCATCCCCCATCTTCATCTCGTTCCTTCCCTAGCCTCAGAGGATCTCGGAGGAAAAAGGTTTCCAAAGCCTTCTCGTCCAGGTGGGAAGGATGAGAAGAAGAAGGGAGATTGGCTGCATCCCCTCCCTCACCAGATTGAAGTAAGTCGAGCTTGTTGATGAAGATCAGGTGACGATCTTCGTCGCCCGCCGTCGCCTCATCACCTCCCGATCCTGCACCTTCCTCCGGCGAGATATCGTCCAGCTTGTACGAGAGCGGCCAGAGAAGCTCCCTTGAAGTCCGAATGGATCCTTCCTCCTCGGATAGGAGCTTGTCTGCTGGGTAGACTAGGAGGGAGAGGTCGGCTGATTTCACACTATTGGTTTTTTGAGCGTGGGGGGAATGGGAGATACAGTGCGTCAGCAAGCGTGACAAAAGGTGATTCGTAGGTCGGTCTTCGCAAACAATATCTTTCCAATCCTTTCCATCAGGTACTCAAGCTCTGCCTCCTTTTCCTTTTCCTTTTCTTTTCTCTTCTTTCCACTCACGCCTCCCTGGTTTTGTTCATCCCGATCCTTTCGATCTCGCCGATTCTCGAGCCCTCTTCCTTGCTCTTCGCTCCCTGATCATGGAGATCGTGATCTTCCCTGAGGCCTGCCGTGTCGTAAACCAAGACCTTGAATCCTTCGATCTCGAGCTGGACTTCTAGAACGTCTCTGGTGGTCCCCGGGATGGAGGATACTATGGCTGCTTCCCTGTCGGCGAGCCGATTCAGAAGGGTGGATTTCCCAGCGTTAGGAGGCCCGTAGATGGCGAGCCTGACTCCATCCGTGACAATCTCGCCAACACTTCTCCTGTAAACCCCCGTCCTCGTCATCTCACCCCTTTGTCCATCCACACGCGTGAGGGAACTGGTCTCAGCACCCTCTTCAACAAGACCCAGCTCCTTCACGATCATCTGACGAAGGACCAAGACGTTCATGAAGGCGGATTCCAAAACTTCGTCCTCCACTCCTTCCTCTTCACCAAAGTCGATCATGGCTTCGACCAGCGCTTGCGACTTCAAGATCTGGTCCCTCATCGCCTTGAACCTCTTCGATTGGCCACCGCCTCCGGTTGACCTCAGTGCGAGAATCCTCTGCGAGGTGGTCTCGGAAGAGATGAGAGAGTGGAGCGCCTCGGAAGAGCAGAGGTCCAACTTGGCGTTCGTGAAGGCTCTCCGGGTGAATTCTCCTGGCTCCGAAGGTCGGATCCTGAGCCGATTTGAGCTGATAGATAGACTCGAGAGAGAATCAAGGACGTCCCTGACCGTCGCGATCCCACCGTGGATGTGGAGCTCGAGCGTCTTTTCTCCCGTGTAGGACTCTCCCGCTTTTTGTTTTTTTTTTGGGTGGTGTAGCAAGGGGGGCGGAGGTTAAGATCGCATCAGACACCTCGTCCCTTTCCTTCAAGTGAGAGTCACAAAGGAAACCAGACGATGAGAGAATCCTCACCACGGCGGGGTGAAGGGCGCATGACATTCACCTTCGAACCAGATGACGGCAGCCTTGTCTAAGAGTTGACCGGAGAAGGGATCAACCAGATCACGCAGGACCAACCTCCTGGCCTCGGGCAAGGCCTTTGAAAAGGCTTGCCTTCCCGGAAGCTTGCAGATGTTCAAGTAAACTTTGTCTGCGTCTGGACTGTTTTTTTCCCCCCGTGATTGTTATTATTATTTACGAGATAGTGTTTGGATCAAAGAGGGGAGGGAAATCGAAGCGTCTCTTTGTCAGTTATTCTGTACGAAAGGAGAGTCAACGACTTCGGATGCTGTCCGTGAGCGGTAGGGGAGGGGTATGAAGCCGTCCCTTTCTCCTCACCCCGATATTCGGATGACGGCGATTCCTGCCCTACCTCGTCCGGAGGCTAAGGCGAAGATGGTGTCCCATTCTTTCGAGTGGCTCTGATTGGCATGTATGGGTCGGGAAGGGATTCCGGAGTGGCTGACACGATTGGATGCGGAAGATTTGCAGCGGTAAAGTGAGAGGTCGAAGCGCCTCGGTATGCTTGGGTCGGACTTCCATATCGTCCTGGAGGTGGTGGGCCAAGGTCTGGTCGGTGCCAAAGTACGGAGGTTGGAAAGACTCAGGACCACACCTCTCCCTGGCGGTCGACATGGCATCGTCCTTTCCCCCACTCCTTTCTTCAAACTTCTGATCTATTTCTTTTTCCTTTTATTTTTGGGTTTTATCCTCGAAGGAGATCCCTAGACATGCTGGGAGCCAGGTGAGGGGAATGGGAGAGAAGACGACGTAGGAGACGAAGGAGATGACGATGGATGGTGAGGAAGGAGGAGGAGGAAGACTCGAGGGTGTGGACGGTGTCGATGGAACTGAAATCAAGCGTGGATTCCTGATCCAAGTGGAGGTGAAACCGATTTTCTTCTTCCCTTCTTCCTTCTAACTTCAACCGCGACGGCGACGACGACGGCGACGACTTCTTTGGGCAAAATATCTTTTGAGACCATCATCGTCGATCCATAGCCACCATCATCCCCACCTTTCTTCCCTTCATCCTTTCTCTCCGTCTCCTACTTCAAATCTCCTCGCATGCTCAAGCGAGCGAGAGCATCCAAACCCTTTCTCTCCTTCCTACCCTTACCGGCGCACAAAGTCGGAGCCCAAACCCTCCTCCGATCCAGGATGGCCTCGACAACGACAGCCCCATCTTCCCTAGCCTCACACTCCCCGTCAAACAGCCATCCCAGCTCCGACACTTCAAGACCGCAAGCCGGAGAAGGTGAAAACACCACACAACCACCACTGGTGATGCAGATCATTGTTGACAGACAGTTGGTAAAGGTGAGCCGTTTCGCACGCCTTCCCCTCACCTTTCTCTCTCCCTCTCTCTCTAGCTCTGCCCCGGTCTCACAACCTTCCACCACCAAGGCCTGCTACTCCTGATCACGCAACGCAACCTTCGGAACCTCCCAAACTCGTCTTTTTCGCTTCGGGGAAATGAAAATCGATCTCAGAGTCCTGATTGGAAGACGGGCCCGCTTATGGTCCAATCGGCCCACGCAGCTGTAGCGGTGAGATGACCTCCCATGCGGGAAAAAGGAGGAGGGGGTTTTGAGAAGGGAGAAAGGACATCGCATCTCTCCTCTTCTTACCTTCCACTCTCCCCACACCAACTCCTTGGGACTCTTCTCTCAACTCACTCCTCCCTAAAAAAACAATGAATGAAAAAAAGGTGATCACCAAAACGCTGGCCAGGTCGAAAAACACACGCGACTACGTGTCCGAGGCGAATCTGGAAAAGATGCACAAGGTGGTGCTCCAGCTACCTGCCAAGGTGGACCTCGAGAGCTTTTCGAGAACCCTGAGGGAGGCCAAGCAGGCTACCATGTCTTCCGGAAAGGAAGAGTTTCCTGATCATCATCTGTGGATCGAACAACCTGAAGGTTTGCCAACCTGCTTGGCGTTGGAACCCAACCGGAAACCAGCTGTGAGTTTGCTTTACCCCTTTCCCAGCTCGAAGTCTTTCCCGTGCCACCATCCACCCTTTCCTCTCGAAATCCTCTTCTCTCCACTCGGCAGATTCCATCCGTGCTCATCCAACCTGATTCTCTTCACTTTACCGCCGCCCCCCCCCCCCCCCCCCCCCCCCCCCCCCCCCCCCCCCCC
>KZ819962.1:0-14303 GCA_003144235.1 Violaceomyces palustris | reverse complement strand
CCCCCCCCACTCCCTTTCGATGCCAACGCGCAGGCTCTGGTCAAGGTTCTCAAAAAGTGCTCACTCCTTCGGGATTGAGGAGGAAGAATTGAAAAACGATTGAATTGGAAAGGAGGGTATATCATGCTTGGGATCTATGTTACAGCGTTCTTTTGTAGATGTATGCAGCCCGTCACGGCGGCGACGGCATTCACGGGAGAGCATGGAGCCCCAGCTCCAGCTTGTTCTACTGGAGGTACGGATCGGCACGGCGATGTCCTCGGAGGATAGAGGATCCTTGCTTGGAGAGCTTCTCTTTGCCTTTCTTCCTGAATCACCTCTTCAAGAGGCTCTCGATCGCCCTGTCAAATGCCTCGACCCTGATGGGCATCTCGGAAGTGTAGAAGGGGTTCTTCATCACCAGGTCCGAGTAGATCTCGTAGCATTTTTGGAGGATGGTCGCCTGCCGAGGGTGGGAGGGCTGAGTGAGAAGGACGAACTTGGTGCCTGGGAGGGGTAGAGAGGAGGAGGGGAGGGAAAGGTTCGATGATGAGCATGCTGAGGAGGGACCTTTTGGTGGGCATACATGCTACTTCTTCTTCTTCTTCGACAACGACTACTTCCTCCTCCTCTTCCTCCTCCATCACCTTCTCCTTCCCTCTTGAACTCACCCGTGAGGGTGACCATGACTCTGAGGGAGAAGCCGTCGGCCTCGAGGCTCTCTAGGCCGGTGTCGTTCACCTTGGAGTGCTGCTGGAGCGGGCTGAGCTTGGAGGTGATGGCGTGGATGCCGTGCAAGGTGCCTGCTAGGACGAGGTACTCGTTGGAAGAGAGCCTGCCGACGCTTGGGTCCGGGTGAGTGAAGTGCTCGGCCTGGTAGATGAGACCCCCCGCCTTGTTTATGATCCAGAGCGAGGACATGATCGTGGGGGAAAGAGGGGGAACGAATGGGTAGGTGTCGAAGGACGGAGTATGGGGGTCAAAGAGAGGGTTGATGATTAGGTGGAAGGGTGGGGGGGAGGGGGTTGGTGATCGAGGCAAGGCGAAGAGGTGGGGTTGTCGCATTCATACCAATGCTTCGTCCTGGATCGGGACGCTGAATCGGGCGGAAAGAGGAAGAGGGAAACCTGCGGCGGGGCGGACTGGGGAAGAAGGAGTCGAGCTGGGATTAGAAAGAGTTCCTGGAGTAAGGAGTGTAGTTTAGTTTTTTAAGAGATGCCTTGATGAGATTACAATTTGTTGTCACCTAGAGTGCCCTTGTATTGGATGTCATCAAAGGGAAGAAGCCACAGTCTGCGCACTTACTTATTTTACCACGTTGCATGTTGTAATCGGTGATCAGAAGAAAAGGTTAACACGACTACAGAACCGAGTTTGAATAGAGTAGCCTTAGAAGGGTAATTTGAAAATAGAGGGCCTCGTCCTAAAAGCCAAAACAAATACAAAACGAGGAAAAAAACGATTAGAGAGGAGAGGAGAGAAGAAGGAAGAAGGAAGAAAAAAAAATAGCTAGCCAGCCTCGACTTTCATCGCCGTCGTAAAACGGTGAGCAACACCATCATCCCTACCTTTCCTCGCAAAACTTGCGACGACACATACACACACACACCGCCCACTCTCGCACCGCATATAGACCAAGAACGTGCAATGGCCAGCGATCTCATCACCGTGCTAGCAGAGGGAACCTTTGAGGACCAGGTGAGTCAAAATGCCCTTCGAAGCGACCGAAGGGGAACAGGACCAGGACCAAGACTTTGAACAGGGAAAGGTGGCGAGGAAGGAGGGAAAATGACACGCAGATGTGAAAGAAAGGACCCTCTAACTAAGCAAGGCACCCCCTTCCCCGTCTACCCAGATCGTCGAGACTTCGGCGTTCCTCTCAAGGTCCCTGCCAGAGTCGGAGAGGAACGACTTCATCTCCAACTTCCAATCCATTTCGGCGGAGGCTGACACCAAGGAGGGTCAGGAGGCTCAGATCCAAAAGGCAGAGGTCGTCAAGAAGCTTGTCCAGCAGGTCAAGTCGATCGGTGAAGGTAGTGACAGGGGTGAGTCCTTCCTATTCCGCCCCTCTTTGGCTCACCCCCTAGTTGGGATTTCCAGACGTGCATACATGGCACACACAGATCCATTCAACAAACAGACCCTTGCCGGCTCGATCATTTCGCTCAGGCTATCGGGACCAAGCCCACAGTCTGGCTCATCCTGGTGGGCTGTGTGAGCAGAAAATGACCATGGCGAAATCCTGACTATGGCTCCCCCTCTCCCACTCGTCCCCTTCGTTCCCTCGCCAACCGCTGCAGAGCTCGAGGGTGTGTTCAACCTCATCTCTACTCTGATCCTCCAGACCATCCCAGAGTCCCAGGAAGGTGCCAGGGCCGAGCTCATCGGCCAGATCACCTCGGCCTTGACAAAGCAGGAGGGAGTCGTTGGTGAAAAGAGCGTTGTCAGGTACAGGATGTGAGTTCTCAATCCATCTTTTCTCTCGGGGAATGGGAGGGAGAAGTCGACCAGGCTACTCAACCAGTCATCTTTGTCGTTGCTTTTCCTCCCTGATTGTTACTTCCTCATCTTCTTTCGTCTGATCTCTTGGATATTCCTCTCCTGGATCGAATACCTCACCATCTGCGAACTGTTACCGCCCTGCACCATCCCTTCCACCTCTCCGCCAACAAAAAAACTCTTCTTGCCCACTTTACACCTTTCTCTCACCAACCGCATCCGACAACCTGGCCCACATCCTACCACCAGCCTTTCCAACATCTTCAACACTTTGCCACCGAGATCCCCTCTTCGCCTAGAACTCTTCCTCTCCCTCCTCTCCCTCGCTTCGGCCAACGACGACCTCCACTACATCTCGTCAGCCATCAACAGCCTTCCCCAGTGGCTCGCCGAATGGAACATCTCCCCAGCCTCCAAGTCGGACTGCCTCGAAAAGGTTTCGAAAGCGCTCCAAGGAGCTGAGAAGGAACATGACCAAGGCTCGAAGGCCTACGAATACCTCCTCCTCCACCTCAGGTACATCTCGAACGAACCGAGCCTCCTCGAGTCATCATCAGCGAACAACTCGACTGCGGCGGAGAGGGTCCTCGCCACCGCCCTGAGGTTACCCAAGGTCTTTGAGTTCGAAGAGCTCCTTCAGATCAAGGCCGTCACCCAACTGGAAGGCAACCCGATCTTTGAGCTTGTCAAGATCTTCGTCGGAGGCTCGATCGCCGACTTCAGCAACTGGAGCGCCAAGGCCGAGAGCAAGGAGGCAATCAACAGGTTGGGATTGGACGAGGCCGAGCTCGAGAGGAAGATCAAGCTCCTCGAGCTGGCTTCGCTCTGTGCCAGGAGCGTCTCGACCGAAGTCCCTTACGCAGAGATTCAAAAGCTTCTTGGCATCCAGGAGGACGATGTCGAGACCTGGGTCATCGATGGTGAGTCTCTGACTCTTTCCTTCCCCTCCCTCTCGCTTTCCTTGCCCTTCCCCCCACTCCCCGTTCGCTTTTCGCGCATACAAGGTGGCGACTCGCAAGAAATCACCTCGAGGTCAATTTGCTGATGACCTTGCTCCCATCCTCTCTCCTCCTTGCTCTCTATTCCGATATCCCAAACCAGTTGTGAGGGCAGGCCTTGTCTCGGGAAAGCTCTCCCAGGTCAACCAATCCTTCAGGGTCTACAGGTCCATCCAGAGGGTCTTTGGAGAGGAGCAGTGGAAGAGTCTGGAAAAGAGGTTGGAGCAGTGGAGGTCTAGCGTGTCCAATATCCTGGAGGTTATCGACCACTCGAGAAGCGGAAACTCGTCTCAACAGGTTTCCGAGCAGGTCGTCGCTTGATCTTTTCAACTCACCCTCCACCCTGGCGGCCCTTCTTTCTTTGGTTTCCCTCTTTCTTCATGACTTCCCGCCTCTTTTTACACCGAACCGAAAAAATATCGCTGCACACATACAGCTACAGCCTTATCCTCCCATCCTCTTCACCCATCGGATGCAGAGCGCTCCTCGTTCCCCCTCTGTCTCTCCTTCCATCCCCCTTGTTCCCATTTCATAAAACGAAAGAGAAAAGAGGGAAAGAGAACAATCGAACAGACTAACTTCAAAATAGCTTGCATTTTTATGTCTCGAGGACAGCACGTAAGGCGAAGATCGAACCACAACGCTCACTTGGAGAAGTTCAGAGATGCAGACAAGAATTTGAAACCCTTCTTTCCTCCTATTTCCTTCACCTTCTCAACACCGTGCGACCCTCCGCCGTACTTTTCCAAGGGGGGACGAACTCCTCTCTCTCCGTCTCTCTCTCCGAGGCCGGATCTTTTCCCCTCCACCCCACACCTCCTCCTCCCCCTTCTCATCAAACCTTCTTTTTTTTTTATTACATTTTAGTTTTACTTTTCGCTCGACGTTGAGGGGGGATTTCGCGGTCGGGACGCTACTCTGGTTGCTTATTCAGGGTAACAATCAGACGCTCTACGGATTGCTTGAAGAGCTTCTGCTCTTGCTCGGGCCTGCTCAAGAAAGCGCCCAACACGTCTTCGAGATTGACATGACGTCTCAAGTCCAGAGACATCCTCAACCTGCGGCAAATGAAAGCTGCGTTGGCCTGGGACGCTGTGCATCCTGGGAAGATCTTTTCAACCACGTCCACCCTCTTCCGCTTGCGCTCGGCGTCTTTCGAAACGTACTGCTTGTCGAGGAGAACTCCTAGCCTTGGGTTTGGAACGAAAAGGGAGGAAGAACCTGATGATGACCCGACTTGCAACTCTCCTCCTCCGGAACTGGAAGAACCGTCGATGCCGTCACGATCAGTACCGGAGAGGATGGCTTTGAAACTGGAAAGGATCTCCCCATCCCCTTCCGACAGGTCGTGTTCTCCCCAATATCCCTCCTCTTCCATCAACATCCTGTCAAAAGCCTCCAGCCTCGACCTGTAATCCATCCCTACCACGGATCGACAAGCCAACAAAAAGAGGAGGAAGAGAGACGAGCCTATCAAACCTCTCATTTCTTTCGGAGGGGGGTTTCTTGACCCTTTTATCAAGTTCCTACTCTTGTTTTTCTTTTTCTTTTTACCTCTCCTCTCTTTTGATTTTCTCTGCTTCCGTTCTCCTTGAACTTCTCTGGTTGGGTCTCTCAAATTAATATGCAACTTGGAAAATGGAAAAGAAAAGGACGATGAGGGGGGAAGGCTGTTTTTCTGTCCCTCCTTCTTTCTCTCCTACTCTTTGAAGGGACAAACCAGAAAGAAGGGAATTCGGGTAAGGTGGATCCAAAAGTGAAGTAATCGAAGGGAAGTAGAATCAACCTCAAGTGGGGTGGAGGAAAGGCAAATTGCATGTGCCCAACCTTGATGAATTTATATAGAAATGATCAAGTTTGGTCAAGCTACCTTAACATCATGGTTATGAAAACTGAATGTTCCTTCATAAGGTTCTCTCAGCCTGTGATGTTTTTTTAAGGTTTCAAAAAAAAAAAAAATCCCACAAGCTTTTGAGGGTCATTCAAGTAATGTGAGATTTCCATGAGGTTTCAGAGACTTTTTAGGCTCTATGTCAAATCCCTACCCTCTATCCTAGTTCTCTTTCCTTTAGACAATTTGCTGGCTTGATCTCTTAGAATCCAGAAAAATACTATATGGTTGGTACAACAGACAGTGGACAGATGTGCAACAGAAGATGAAGAGAAGAAGAGAAGAAGTGGAAAGAATGGTTTAAATACCTTGATTAACAGCTTTTTTAGAAACTAGAAAGAAAATTCATCTATACTATATCTTAAACATCTTTTAGCTAGAACATAGAAGCTTTAGGAAGATGCAACAATCCTTACTGAATCAATGCAAGAATGATGACATGCATGGATGGAGGATCCAATAAGTGTGCAGAAAAGCAAGGCTGAAGAACAAATGGAGATGGGGAAGCTTCTGGACTGAATCAGTACTAGTCTAATCTAGTGTAAGTCCAAAGCAAGCTTCACGCAAAAGAAATATTTCAACTAAGTTTGCTTGATGATTGGTCTGCAGGTTTCTTTTTCTATGAACTCGACAAATTTCTTTGCACATTCTGCATTTTTGAGTAAAAACCAGCTTGAATAAAAATGACCAGCAATATAGTCAATTGCAACTATAGTGACATTGTTTTTAAGTGTAAAGGTCCGAACTTTTTTGTGTCCTGTCCCACCCTCTTGACCAAGGAAGTAGTCTTCATCAAATGATTCTACCTCCACATTACCAAGTTTGTGGCCTATTTCCACTTGGCTAGAATTCTTTATCATGTTAACATGCCTTGCTGGGAACGTAGGAGCAGCTTCTATGAGAGTCTTCTCAAAAGGATGGATATTTTCAGGATTGCTATTCAAAAATGTTCCAGCTTCCTGGATTTTGTTCCAAATATGTTCTTCAAAACAGTCCATGGACTTCTTTGGATTCATAGACATGATGAACCTATCATCTCTGAAAGAGAGAAAAATTAGAAGTGTAGAATACACGAAAAGGGAAAATGAAAAAGATATCATTATTTGTCACTAGTCTGATTTTTTGAGCAAGTTTTAGTTTAATTATACTTTTTTTCTCTTTTGCAAAAGAATTTTAGATTAAAGAAGAAAAAGAAAGGTTGCTTAAAAAGAGGAAAAAGTATCACTTAAAAAGTGAGAATAGAACTGTGTGACTTTTCTTGAGAAGCATTCAATAAAAAGTATTCAAACCACACCTTATATACTCTTAAAGAAAATAAAAGATACAAAATAAATCAGTTTTTACTTGAAGATTACATTAAAATATGTATCATATTTGAATTTTTAGAGAACAGAGTGCTAGGTGTCAAGATTATTGTAGTCTAGTGCTTGGTAATGTTGAGTTGAAACATACTTGAACTCAATAAGTTCAATTTAATTCTTAAGATTATTTTGGTTCAAAGCTTCTTCAAAGTTACACTAAATTTGTCTGATACTAATTTTGTCTGGTACTAGTTTAGTCTAGAAGCTTTCTTATCTCATTCTTCTTTTTTTATCCCCCCCCCCCCCCATTTTTCCTATGCTCTCTCTACTCTTTATTCATGTACTACATCACACATCACTCTTGTATCTTTCTGTTTAGATTGATGCATTTTACTAGAGCCCTCAAATAGGGTCTAAGAGATATATAAGTTGTAGTTTAGATACATGTTACTTCCACTTTTCCAAGCAAGTAATCAACATAGCTCTGTTTTCAAATTTCAACTAATAATTCAGTTACACATTTTTCTTTTTTTCAAGAAAGTGATTCATATATATAGCACACACATCACTGTGTGCAAAGCTCAACTTATTTTCATCTATTAACCTGTATTCTTTATTTTTTAATTATATAGATCAAAATTTATTCTAGATTTTCTATCCAATTATTTTCAGTTCCTATTCCTTGTTTTAGCAGTAAAAGATACAATCTTATATAAATAAATACCTGAGCTTGCTTTGAATTTATTCTTTCATTTTCACTCTATAAGTGAAAGAAATACTTGAATATTCTAAAAAAGACAAGGGAAAGAAAAATGAGACCTTTTTCATTTACTTTAATCTCGTTCTATTTTCTCTCAATTTTGCTCTCTCTTAGAGATTCTGGATTAGTGGTGTCTATGAATCCTTCTGGAGAACATAATTTTGGAGAAATTTTGACTGCAGGATCATCATCAGGCAGCTCTTTGATGAATACTCATCCTTTAGAAAATGATTTTATCACCATAGCTCATAATTATCAAGGAATACAATTGAATTCTCGCATTAATGCAGTCCGAACACAAGTAGGAGATAAAATTGATAATTGGCATGTACTATTAGTAGATAAAAAATATCATCTTAAAATAAAAGAGGGAGGAGGAAGACTTGTATTTAATTCCTTCAAGTTAGAAGAAAACATAAGAGTAATTGGTATTGATTATATTGGTTATGATTATCTTTCAACCTGGTTTTCATTTCCATCAGCACAGAAAGGAAATGAATTTTTCAATCATATACTAAATTCTTATGTGAGAGTAAATCCATAGGGTCTTGACATTAAGTAAGCTTAATAATTTTAGAGACTCTTTAAGCAACAGGCTCATGCAAGTTTGAAAATAATGAATTTAATACTCTCTTGGTCTATTTATTTTATTTGTTTAAGGAAGGGGTGATTGACGGACGACTAGCGAGAGTGTCAAAGTACGGAGATCTGGTTCTGAGTGTATTGGGATGAGATCGGGAGAGCTCGGATGAGGAGAGAAGGAGTGGTACGCTACGGTAACGACGATGATGGGAAAATTCCTTATTATTCCATGTTCTGACGATGGTGAATCGTCCTCTACTTATATCTTCTACATGTCTGCGTTAGAGATGGTCATTCCGGTCATCGTTTGCTGTGGAAGGAAAAGGGGAGAAGTAAAAGGGATTGCCAAACTCTGCTATGGCGGTTCCTGCAGCTCTTTGCATATTCTGCCTTCTCGTCATGTACCTGAATCCTGATGATTGGCGGGGCAGAAGATCTCATATTCCTATTCCGACCATCCCACAGTACTCGCAGGCAGGTACGCGCAACGTTCTAACTTACTCGTTGTAAAGAGTACCTCGGTATCATCTATTCTCTGAATGCAGGTTCTGGGATGCAGGCCCCTTGTTCCTGGCAGAGAGAGGTCTTGTTCTGTGTCGGGGATCTCCTCAGGACCCTAGGGAAGGAAGAAGATCTTCACTTGTTCCTGAGTAGTGGTTTTGAGAGTGTCTGCGGACAGAACGATGGTTTTGAACTGTCTCGGCGGCAGAAAGGAAGGATGCCGTGGTGGTAGTAGACGGCTTTGCGATATTACTTGGTGTCTTGATCTTGATCGATGTCGCACGTGATGAGATCGGTGATCTGATTGGGTGATCCCACGTGACTGTCCTGGTTGGGAGATTACCTGAGTAGAGATTGATTGAGGGAACTTCAATATTATTATCTCAATATCACAATTATATTTTCATTTTAATTGCTTCACAAGTAAAACCCTTCCATTACTTTACACTCCTCTCTTTAGGTAGGGTAGGATCTATTCAATACCTTATAGTGCTATGAAAGAAGAATATATACAAAAGATAGGAGTTGAATTCTGAGAGTAGAATCATTTAAATGCTTGCTTGAAGAAGTGGAGAAAATATGTAGTTGAAAATTGAGAGCAAAGCTGTGTGAATTGCTTGCTTGGGGGAGTAAAAATAATATGTATCTAAACTACATCTTACATACCTTTTAGGTATTGTATGAGGGCTTTGTTTGAGGAAGGCGTATAGTCACGAGCAATCACCAGATCAGATCACTGATCTCATCACATGTAACATCAATCAAGACACCAAGTAAAATTGCGAAGCCGTCTACTACCACCACGACATCTTTACTTTCTGCCGCCAAGACAGTTCAAAACCATTGCTCTTTTTGCAGATACCCTTGAAATCGTGGTTCAGGAACAAATGAAGTTCTTCCTCCTTTCCTAGGGACCTCAGGAGATCTCCAAGACAGAACAAGGTTCCTCTCCGCCAGGAACGAGGGTCCTATACCCCAAAACCAGAATTCCAAGGACAAACAACTCTAGGGTAAGTTACCTCAGAAGAACGTTGCAAACAATATGGGACAGTCAGAACAGGGATAGAAGATCTTCCGCCCTGTCAGCTGCCAGGATTCAGGTGCATGACAAGAAGGCGGAAGATGTGAAGAATGACAGGAACCGCCAGAGCGGAGCTTGGTGATCCCTTTACCTCTCCCTTTAGCTTACACCGTGAATGATGATCAGAATGATCATCTCTGACGCAGACATGTAGAGGATATAAATAGAGGACAATCCACTATCGTCAGACCATGGAATAATAAAGGAATCTTCCCATCATCAATTTATCGTGGCATACCACTCCTTCTCTCCTCATCCGAGCTCTCCTGATCTCACCCTGACACACTCAGAACTGGATCTCTGTACTTTGGCACTTTTGCTAGCTGTCCCGCAATCACACCTACTTGAAAAAAAAAATTACTCTTAACCAAAAGATACAGGAGTGATGTGTGATGTGGTACACTAATGTAGGGTAGAGAGCATAAGGAAAATTGGGAAGAATGAGATAAGAAAGTTTCTAGACTAAATAAATACCAGAAAATCAGTACCAGTCTAATTCAGTTTAACTCAGAAGAGGCTTTGAACTAAAATAACCTTTGGAACTTAATTGACCTGATCAAGTTTGAGTATATTTCAACTAGACCCATTGGAAATCTTTATTCAAAGCTTATGGCGATCTCTCTAAACCTTACCAACCTATAAAAATCAATGGTAATCTGCTAAAACCCTATGGCAATCTCCTCATACTTTGTGGAAATCTTCTTGACCTTACCCGCCTACAAACCTAATGGAAACCTCAGCAAGTACCAGATTTGCATAACCATGACGGTGATGTGTGAGCTAATGACAGAATGAGCATAGAGAAAATAGAAAATAAAAGACTATGAGATAGGAAAGTTTCTGATCCTGCCTTTTCCTTACGTCTCTTCCAACTAAGCTGGCTTCTTTGGTACAGTTGTCACTTTTCTTATGGCATCGGCAAATTCTTGTGCCCTGTGTTCATCTTCAAGTACAAACCAGGTTGAGTAAAAATCGCCACCGACATAGTCGATTGCGACGAGAGAAGAGCCGTCTTCCAAGTGTATGGGTCGAACCACTCTTTTCTGTGTCCCGTCTTCTTCTTGAACGAAGTATCCTTCGTGAACTTTTGTCACCCGATTCTGATCGATCGTGTCGCCCGGTGCTGTCCCGTTGGAATTCTTACGGAAAGGTAGCTGTATCGCATTGAAAAGCTGAGCCGTCTTTCTGAGAGATTTCTCCAAAGGGTGAACGTGTTCAGGACTCTCACTCAAAGGTGCTCGAGCTTGCTTGATCCTATGGTAAAGGTATCTTTTCACGTGCTGCCAAGGCTCATTCTCATCCATCTTTTCCTTCTCGGTGTCAACAGACATGACAAACCTGCTTCCAAGGGAGAGGAAGAGAAGGAGCATGGAGAAAGCGAAAAGGGTGAATCGAAAAGGTTTCATCGCCTTTTCCCTTGCCTTGTCGCTTTTACCAAAGTCTTCTTCTGTCGAGTGTCTCTCTTCCTGAGGAACGAAGTTTAGATTTGAGGGAGAAAGTGGGTAGGAAAGGCAAAGTAATAACAAGTCAAAATAGATCGCAGGCAGAAATGGGTACGTAAGTCAAAGAAGTCGGAATGAAAACCAGGTCAGGAACCACTCCTTTTATAGCTTTCACGGGAGGAGAGGAGACGTGCTAGATTCGAAACTCTTCATGAAAGGATCATCAAGAAGAATGGGGGACCGTCCCAAGAGATTTCCAGATTGAGGAGGTGGATAGGGTTTCGTGAGATTTCCACTAGGTTTCGCGGATGGAGAAAGTTACAGGAGACTCGGTCGAGGTTGGCTTCCTTCTTCTTCTCCCCGCGACGGATCCTTCTCCCCCGATCTAGTGACGAGACAAACCTTCACCTCGACGGACGAGTTGGAACCAAAGGCTCTCCACGGTTCCCTGACGAATCGAAACTGCACACCGGAGCGGATACGGGACAAGGGGAGGGACATGGCTTCCGAACACGGAGAATCTCCGACCACGGTGTCGGACGAGGCCGAACTTGGACCTCGTGATTGAACCGCAAGAGAGGGACAATCCCCCTTCCTACCCCTTCACTTCTCGTCGCTCTCGTCTTTCCCCTTCTTCCTCTCCTCCTCCTCCTCCTCCTCCTCCTTCTCCCTGCACACGGAACCGGTTCGAGAGGCGGGTTGGGATGGGGGTGTGAGAAAAGTAGACGAGATCGGGTGAGTTCATCAGTGGAAACGAACTTTCCCCAACATCTAGACGACGACCGTGGGAATGGGGGAGCGTGTCGGAACGCCACTCAACTCTGTCTGTTTCCTCTTGACGTTCGAGACTTGGACGTAGCCTTGGCCTTGCTCTCCGGTCGAGACGGCCTCGACGTCCCCTTCCACCTCGGCTTTCACCATCTTGCCTCCCTTGATGCCTTGGGCGCTCTTCTTGAGCAGCTCCATCTTGAGCTTGGCGTCCTTCTCCACCTCGTGGCTCAGTTTGGTGGCCACCGTCATGCCTCCCTTGGAGGTGGGCAGGCCGCTGGTGTCCGAGTAGTGGTTGATGCCGGCGAGGGTGGCCAGGATGGAGGTGCCGACGGCGGCGGTGAGCCAGAACCTGTAGGTCGAGTACCACTTGGGGACCCAGCCTCGGGTGGTGGCCCTGAGGTCGATGAACCAGATCAGGACGAAGGCGGCCCACTGCGAGATGAGGGCCATCTGAGGGGCCAGCAGGAGCGTGGGCCAAGCCAAGGCGGCGGGGATGATGCCCACCACGTAACGCTGGTTGCCGAGCTCGCCTCCGTACTTGGAAAACTCGAAGCCCCAGTGGATGGCGCCGAGGAAGGAGAGGATGACGGCGCCCCAACCCACCTGGACGTTCTGAGCGTGGACGAGCAGAGCGGAGGCGGTCTCCGAGTCGATCGAAGTCACCACTCCCTGGCTCACCATGTGTTGCTGCCTGGCCAACCAGATCGAGGCGGCCGAGGTGCAAAGGTAAGGGATCACGCCCGCCGCTCCCCAGACGAGCGCGGGACGAGGGACGCTCTTGGCCACCTCGGCCGTGATCGACTTGGCATCCTCGACCAGCGCGCTGTGGTGTTGAGAACCTGCGATGGAGGATTCCAACGTGGCCCTGATCTGCTTGGCCTCCTCACCCATGTTTCGCTTCGCGTGCTCCCAGTCGTCCGAGGCGGGCTTGCCGGATTGGGGATTGGCAGCGTATGGGATGGGAGAGGCGCAAAAGCTCCTGAAGATGGCTGAAGACGACGATGAGGATGGATGCAGCTGCCGTCGCACCTTTGGTGTGGCGAGGAGGAGGGGGAGGGAAGGTTTCCAAGGGGTGGCGAGCCTAGGCGTGTCCAGCCGGGCCAGGCTCCTCCCACCCCCCCTCAAGAGGGGTTGGCAAACCTGCAGCGAGCCCATCGTAGACCTGACCGAAGCTGTCCAAGTTTGGAACATTTTGATCCTCTCTTCCCTTTCCCACTCTCTCTTCCGCTCTTTTCGTTTCGTTTTCTTTTTCCCCGTCTTCCCTCCTCTTCCTCTTTTTTGCAGTTTCAGTGGGGTCGGGCGCCTCCTCCTTCTCTACCTTTTTTGAACGATTCGATTTCTCCTTCGCAGCGGGAAGTTGGGACGAGCCTTTTCCAGATGGGAAGGTGGGGATGGGTCGGATTCGTCGTTGACGTTTTCTTTTCCCTTTTCTTTCTCCTTCCTTCTTCAGATTGGGGTGGTTCCAAGGGTAGATGCAGGGTCGGAATTCGTCACGGGCCGATCCTTTCTCTATTTATACAGAGAGCACGCAGGGTGTGGAGGGGAAGTGGATCAGCTCGAAGCGTACGCATGAGGGAGGATGGACAGGAGAGAGAGCAGCTTGTGCCGATCGGGGAGGAAGGAGGAGGGAGGGGAGAGGGGTGGTCTGGTCTGTGTGGAGGGGGAGGAAGGGTGAATCGAAAGAGCAAGGGGAAGGATGAAATCAAGATCTGGAGTGCGCTACGAATCAGAATCGAGTGGAGGTTCCTCGGGGAAGGATGGATTGCGATCACGATGATGGTGATGATGAGATGATGACGGGGGAGGGTGACGATGGGTGGAGGGAGGATGGGGGATGATGGGCGAGCAAGGGTTTGCAAGAATCGAGAGGGGGATCGCTGACAGATCCTTGCAGCATACATGCACCACCACCAGCAGGGGATCATCATGCTCTGAGTGAGAAGGCGCGAGTGGGGGAAGGGGAGCCGAGTCACGTGTGTGAAGATCACGTGACCCACAGTGGGGTTCACGAGCCGAACCTGAACGCGCTGTGCTGCTGATCCATGGGGAAGGAGACAAGGTTCTCCTTTGCTCTTTCTTTTGCCCGGGTGGATTTGATTGAGATCGTGATTCGTGATCCATGATTCTGTGTCCATACCATTCATTTATTTCATCCCTCCATTCCCACCCGGCGAAGGCAAAGCCGCTGCGCTAGTCTGGCGTGATGCGCGCGCGGACGAGGCACCTCCCTCACTTTCACATTCACGTTCACGTTCACGCGGTGGTGGTTCTGGGCAGCTAGGAGCGGGATGGCTTGGCTAGCGATAGCGATAGCGCTAGGATCCATCGTCAAGCTCACTACTATCCCTCAGCGGGGAGGAAGGGAGGGAAGAGAAGCTTCCTCAGAGGCGGGGAGGGGAGGAGCGAGGGTGGGATGAGAAAGAAGGAAGGAGAGAGGGAGAGAGAGGGAGGGAGGGAGAGAAAGAGAGGGTGGAGGAGAAGAAAGAGAATCGGTGGAA
>KZ819961.1:0-31858 GCA_003144235.1 Violaceomyces palustris | reverse complement strand
TTTTTTGGAAGGTAACTTTGCGCTCACCTTCGATCTCTGTGCTCGGATCTTGGACCATCTCTCTCCATCTCTCTAGGCCCACCCTCCTTCTCTTCTCTTCTCAGCCAACACAACCTACCCTTCAAAACCTTCCCTTCAACATCTAGCATGGAATTCGCTTTCTCGGAAGAAACCCCAAACGAGGATCTACTCTTCTCTTTCTCTCCCCAAACAAAGGAGGAACTTGCCCTTCCTCTCCCCCCAACCTTTTTTCGCTCTGGCCAATCGAACCTTTGGGATTGGGCTGGAATGATTTTCGACGGGGTTGTTTTTTCTCTCTCCCTCTCTCTGCCTTCGCTCGACCTCAGAGATTCCTCTTTCCAACCCGAGTGGATCAAGGTAATGATGGAAAAACCCCTTCCTTCTTGATAAGTTTGAAGGCAGAGCGATTCCGTCTCTTCTGAACAACATGGAGGTAGGGAGTAGGATGGTCATCGAAATGGTTATAAGAAGCCGAGAGACCTGTTTCCTCATCACCCCCCTCCATCCAACACGCTTCTCCCCAACCCTCCTCATCCATTCACTCAGAGGCCCAACCTGTCCTTGCATCCCCTCTCTCGCCTTCGTAGGAAAGAATAGAAAAGAAAGAGAAGCGAAAAGGAAACGGAGGAACAACATTTTTTTTTTTTTTTTCAAACAAGAAAAGGAAAGAAGAAGAAAGGAAAGAACGAGGGAAGAGACCCCCTACGGCAAAGAGGAGCTTCAAAGAATGACGTCGGAAACGGGTTGGAAAACCACCGTGCTTCGGACCTCTGGTCTCCTGATCTCTCTGGCCCTGCTCCTTTGCCTCGAGGGGCCTTCAAAGTCGAGGGTCAAAGCTTTGCCACTGGAAAACTCGGAAAGGGAGAGGAGGCAAACCTCCAACTCCAACCTCCAGGTCAATGTTGAGGGAGTGACCTACCAGGGTTCCACGGTCGATTCTGGGGTCGAACGATTCCTGGGAATCCCTTACGTCGAGACTCCCAAGAGGTTGGAGCCATCGGTGAGAAGGACTTGGTCGACCAGCAACGAAACTACGGGAGGAGGCGGGGCGGTGGTGGTGGTGGACGCCACCGGTTTCAAACCTTCCTGCCCTCAAAGTCCGACCGGAGGACTGGACATCAACCTCCTCTACCAGATCCTCTACGCTCAGAACGACGCCAGAGCCTTCTCCGACCTCGAATCCTTCCTCGGACTCACCGGTTCCACCGTCGGTCAGAGCGAGGACTGCCTCCACGCCGCAGTCTACAGACCTTCAGGAACAAAGGAGGGAGACGATCTACCCGTCGTGATCTGGATCCACGGGGGCTCCTTCATCGCGGACGACTTGAGCAACTACGACCAGGGGATCAGGAACATGGTCTCGAAATCCGTCGATCTGGATCAAAAAGTCATGTGAGTTAAAAAAAACAAAGAAACAAAGAGAAAAAAAGGTTGGCTTTCGAGGGAGGGGTTTTTTTTTTTTTTTTTTCCTTTTCGTTTTCTTCTTTTCTCCTTCTTCTTCCACGTCCACCTCGGGACGGAGTGGTAAGGAGAGGGGGGAGGAGGGAGAAGGAAGGACCCTGAGAAGATGTGAAACTGAATTCTCCTTTCCCCCCCTCCCCCTCGAAACGACTTGAAAAGCTACGTCTCGATCAACTACCGACTCGGAGCCTTCGGATTCCTCTACGGACCAGAGATCAAGGCCAAGGGGCTGACCAACCTTGGATTGAAGGATCAGAGGATGGCTATGGAATGGGTTCAAGACAACATCGGAATCTTCGGAGGCGATCCTAACAAAGTCACCCTTCACGGTCAGAGCTCCGGAGCCATGTCGGTAGCCAACCAGCTCCTCGCCTACGGTCAGACCTCTTCCAAAGGTCTCTTCAGAGCCGCCATACTGGAGAGGTGAGTTCAAGTGGGAAGAAAGGGGTCGGGGAAGATGGGTCGGAAAAAGAAAACAAAGCTGACAATGGAATTGCGTGGGACGTGGGTAAAAAAAAATGGAACCCCCCCCCGGCCCTGATCTTTGTCCGCCTCGGGAAACAAAGTGGAGCTCCCATGCACATGGTGGACTCTTCAAGTCCCAACTGGATGTTCGACGTCATGACCAGCTCCACCGGATGCGACTCTTCGACGGACAAGGTGGCCTGCCTTCAGAACGTGTCGTACCAAGACTTCCAGAACGCCGAGGTGGCGGTGGCCAACGATGCCAGGTCGATCGGTCTGGACCTCAAACCTACGGTCGACGGAGATTTCATCCCTACCTCCCCTCTAGCCATGATCGATTCGGCAAGCTACGTCAGAGACGTACCTCTCCTGATCGGTAACAATGACGACGAGGGTTCCATCCTCGCCTTGCCGCAAGCCACTGGCTTGATCAATGATACCAGCGTCAGTGAGTTTTCCCCCCAAAACCCCTTTCCTGGAAATTCCCCCATTCTTTTCCTTTTCATTTTTCATTTTCATTCCATTTCACATCTCCCTCCCCCGGTTTCACCTTCAGAATGGCGAGATGAGCGACTGAGAAAGCCCTTCCTGCCTCCCTCCTCCTACTGTCCCATCACCGACTGAACCCCCCTCCCCAAGTCAATTTCCTCAATGCCAGAGGATTCTCCGGTCTGAGCGATGATCAGAGGAACGAGCTGCTTGAACTCTACCCTTCCGACCCGAGCCAAGGATCGCCGTACGGGACGGGGGATGACGATCAGATGGCGCCTAGGAGCAAGCAGGTCAACTCCCTTCTCGGAGACTCCCTCTTCCACTCTCCAAGGAGGAACTTTATGTCAAAGTCTCAGCCAGGCCAATCTCCCATGTACGGTTACCTCTTCAGGTCTGGAAAGTACATCAACTACCTGTGAGTCCTTCTTTCCTTCCTCCCTTCCTTCCTTCCTTCCTTCCTTCCTTCCTTCCTTCCTTCCTTCCTTCCTTCCTTTCTTCCTTCCTTTTTCTTCAAATGACCATCCGCCTTACCTCATCTCTCCCTCCCAACTTCCCCCCAAAAACAGCGGATCGTTCCACGAATTGGAACTGATCCACGTCTTCGGAATGACGCAGGGTGGATTGACGGACGAGATCATGTCGAGATGGTTGGGCTTCGTCAACCAACTCCGACCCGACTCTGCAGGCTACCCTGACTGGCCAGAGTACCAGACAAGCGGGGGCCAGATCTTGACCTTCCAAGATGGTGCCACCTCGGTCGACACGGACAACTACAGAGCTCAACCGATCAGCCTCTTCAGCTCCTTGGCAGCTCAAGGCTTCGGTCCATGAGGGTCGCTTCAAGATTCAAGATGCGTCGGTGGTGCGGGAACACTGGAACAAACCTCGTTCCATCCCCTGTCAAACCTTGGAGAGGTTCAACCCCGGGTTCGGAAAGCCAGGAGGTAGGGGAAGGGGGCCCCTCGAATAGATTCCCGAAGAGAAAGGAGCCATCCCTGATCCCCCTCTTGTTTACCATTTCGATGATCCCTGTCCACGTAGAGATCCTCCCTCGATCGAAAGACTCAGACTATGTTCCGAGCCAGTGTCATGATCGTCTGTCCCACCTCCCCCCTTCCACAAGTCTTTGATATCGATTGAAGAGGCATCAAGCGAGTAAACGCTCGCGAATCCTTTTTCAAGTGAGCCCTCCCACGAGCCACATCCTGAGCCTAGGAACGCAGGGAGAGAAAGAAAAGGTCTCATGAAGAACCTTTCGTTCAGCGAAGAGGGAGGGTTAGTTTGTTTTTCTTTGCATTTCCTCGGAGAAGCCTGTGGATAGGAGTGACTGAGAAGGAGGTGGAAACCAAACAAAAACATTCCCCCCTTTCAAGCTTGAAAGAGGGAGACGAGGGGCGAAGGCAAGAGGGAAGGGAAGTTGAGATTGGATAGGCCGAAGAAGGCCAGGTTCAAGCCTCCGTGTCTCTTGAACCTTTCGAAAGCTTTTTTTTTGGGGGGGGGGGCGGAGGGACGCCGAGAAGGAAGAAGAAATTAGTGAATCGCTCAAAAGAAAGATCAAGGATCGCTCTCCCTTGCGCGAAAGGGATATTTGAATCCGTTGGTGGGACGGAGGGAGGGAACTCACCCCAGTAGCTCGATTTCCTCCCGAGCCACTTTCCCACGAAGGGGAGGAGCATGACTTTGAAGGCCAACTCCAACTGCCTCACACCTTCGTCCCACTCTTCCTGGGCTAACCTATCGTATTCGTCATCGTCATCGTAAAGGGTGGAAGAGAAGTCTGAAGAGGAATCCTCCACGTCATCGTCGTAATCTTCCTCCTGTTCGGTGGCCTCCTTTGAAGGCCTTGGACTTCGGTTCGAGTTGGTCACCCTTTGATTCAGGGCCTTGAAGAGAGAGAGGGGTTCCAATTGAGATCCAGTCTCCAGGTTCACATCCGGATTCAGGTAACCTGTCGTTTTCGATGATGATGATGATGATGATGATGCGGATGAAGAAGATGATGACGTCGATTGCATCCTTGGATTCGATGAGGTACCTCTTCGCGACTCCAGCTGGAGGATAGGGTGAGAAGAAACGTTGACCCAACAACCCACCGACCCACCTCTCCTGGATGATTGGGTTTGCGGAACGAAAGAGGGAGGTGAAAACCACAGGTAAGCGGTGGCTTAGGTTGGTGGAATGTTTTTGGTGCCGATGGGGGATGGAAAGGAGAGATCTGATGCCCGTGTGGTTTGATTGGGGTTGGTAGGTGATGGTAGGTGGTCAAGAGAGATGCCAAAGTTGACAAGGGAGTGGAGTTTGGGTTCAGGCCCAAGCACAACACTGGTTGACTTGGTGTGCGTGTGTGTGTGTGGAGGAGGAGGAGGAGGAAGGTTATGAACACACGTTGTCCAGCGCCTCACGAACGCATTCACCACACACTCCATCGTCACCATCATCAACAACGACTCCGACACCACCAGCATCAAAAACGGCGGAACCAAAGATGATCGATCCTCGGAAAGGATCACAGAAAAGAAAGGGTGTCGATCATTGAGTCGAACCATCCTCTGAGCAATCTAGAAAGACCGGGACACATCTCGTTCCCCATAGCAGTTTGAGCATTCATTTCGTCCGAATCGAAGGTAACGCTGTTACGAGTGTTTGTGCGTGCGTATGTGTTCTTCCGACTCTCCCCCTCTCCTCTCACTACCCCTTTCCGACCTCGTTTCATTCCACACTGCTTTCGAGAGCCAGATGACGGGTCGAGTCGGCAAGATAAGACTTGAAGAGATGAAGCTCGTGTGATTCGCTTCTCCCTCGACAGAACGTACACCTCCGCTACTATATCCTTCAAACGGGGCATTCCTCCATCACCCTGCCTTCCACGGCGGCGAAAGGCAAATCCTGCTAGCGATCGATTCGTCCCTCTTAAGGAAATCATGAGAAAAGGAAACAAAAAAAAAGCAGGGTATCGACCCAACCCCTCCTTCCCCCGCCCCAACTTTTGCACTCCAGATCAACCCCATCCTCTGATCGTCTACGTGAGGAGGGTGAGCCTGGAAGAGATCTCGGCTTGCGCCCGGACAACGTTGGCGAGGTAGGAGACCATGAGGACGTCCTGGAGGTGGGTGTTGAAGAGGGTCTCCAACTTGGTGTCGTCCATCCCGGCGGGGACGACGCTCAAGGTGTCCATCAGGTACCTCCCGACGGCTTTGTCACCTTGCCTCTCACCGCTCAGGACGGACCTGACGTAACCCAAGACCCTGTCGAGCTGAGACTGGACCTGCTTGAGCGAGGCTGCCAGCGCCTCCATGTCCGAGAGAGGAGAAGAGATGCTGGTGGAGGAGAGGAGGTTGAGCGAAGAGTGCTCCGGCGCAGAGTAGAGCAAGGTGGTTGGCAAGGGAAGGAAGACGCAGTTCTCGGCTTTCGGGCTCGCCCCGAGAGGCGAGGAAACGTAAGATCGCACACCTAGTCCCGAGGCCTTGCTACCGTCGACGCTCGTGTCCATGGTCAGGTGGACAGCCTGGTGCGGCGCGGTCTCCCTCGAGTAAAAGTCCTGGATCAGAGCGCTGTAGGTGTTGAGCTCTGGGGAAGTGGCGTACCTGGTTGGGGGCAAAAAGAAAGAAAGAAAGAAAGAAAGAAAGAAAGAAAGAAAGAAAGAAAGAAAGAAAGAAAGAAAGAAAGAAAGAAATTCATGATGTATGCGACGTCATGCACGCGGTGAAGGGGGAAAGAGAGAGAGAGAGAGAGAGAGAGAGAGAGAGGCAGAGTGGGAGAAAGAGTAGTCCAAGGTCCTGTAAGCAAAAAAGAACTCGAATGATGGCGGGAAACGTCTGCCATGGAACACGTCGACGAGAACCACTTCCGTAGGCCCGAGACGTCTGACCCATCTTCACCCGGCTTTCCCGACTCCGGAGCACCACCTTTCACCTTACCCCCAATCCCCACACTCCCCCCTTTCCTCTCTCCTTCCCCCCTCTCCTTCCCCCCTCTCCTTCCCAACCCCTTCGCCGACCAAGACGACTTTGAGATGGAAGAAACCGAGACGCCAGGGGAAAGCACTCACCAGCCGACGATGACCTCGTCCGGCCTGACCTTCTGGGCAAGCTCGTACATGTTCCTGTGGTACTCCATGTCGACCTGGACCTGACCTTGCTCCTCGTTCTCGAGGTGGGGTACGGCGAAGCAGTTCTTGATCTCGATCTCGGACTCTGTCCTGGTGCCGAGCAAGGTGCCGATCACCCTCTGCTGACCGTCGTTGCGCCTGAGGAAGTGGTCTAGGATGGAGAAGAGGGCGACAGGGTGGACGTGGACGCCGGTGATGGACCTCGAGTGCATGACACCTGAACCCGTCGAAGGTGGGAAGTTGAGATGCATGGCGGAGGAAGAGGAAGGGTCGGTCAGCGTCATGGCGGCGATGTGTGCTGGCGGGAGGGGATAGGAAGTGGTCCTGACTTGGTCCTAGGAGAGGAGGGGGGGTTTGTTCAAGATGGTGGACAGGAGGGGAATCCAGAGTGATGATGATGATGATGATGATGATGATGATGATGATGATGATGATGATGATGTGGTGGTCTATCCTCCCTGTTTCTCTCTCAGCTTTGCTGTGGACCGGCCGACCTCTCTTCGCCAGGTGGGAGCAAGAAGAAGTTGTTCAGTTGGCCGCCCTCGAGTTGAAGGCTCCTTCCCTTCTTTATTTTTTTTTTTCCTCTCAGGTTTTCTCACCATCTGTATTCTCTTTTCTAACTTCTCTTGTCCCTTTTGCCTGGTTTTCAGGTGCCTTTTTGCTTTTCTGTAATCCCCTCGTAATGTCCTTGCCCTTACCTTGAATGTTCACATCTTTTTTTTATAACTACATCCTTCCCCCATTACATCCTTCCCCTATGCATGATCCCTTGGGTTGTAACTGGAGTGGCTCCCAAGATACAGTGATCACAAAGCTTTCGAAACCAAGATCACTCCTCCAAATCGCTCATCGAACGCGCTTCGCTTAAGGATCTTGAAAGAGCTGCGGTAAATCACCCCTCTTCTTCACATCTTGTATCATCTCCTACTGGTGATGGAGTCAAATCATGAATCCGTAAGACAAAGTTATTCAAATAGGGTGCGAGTTGGTATTCTCGTAGGTCCACAAATAGGCAATGGGCAATCCATGGTCGCGCCCACCTCGTTATGATTCTTTCCTTCTTCGCACGGACAGGGAGGATCGATCGCTTTTGCCCGATCAGGACTCCAACTGATCTGACTTGGGCCACAGGCAACCTTTGACACACGATCAAACCGTAGCGACGCTTGCTCCGCTGTGTTCTCGTCGCAACTTCGATACTTGTGATTCTGAACAGAGTGCCGAGAACCTCACCTCACCAAGGTCGCAGCACCCGCTCAGACTCTGCTTTCGCCATAATTCTGACTGGCTCCAGCTCCTCTTGAACGATCACCTCTCTGCCCCCTTCTCTTTGTTCAGCTGACTGTCCCCTTTCCCAGGGCGGCACACACACACACACACACACACACACACGCACACACACGCACACGCACACGTTTCATCCATCAGCCCATCGCCACATCCTCAACACATTCCACTACCACCCCACGATCGCCCGCCGCCCTTCGCTTGGCCCTTGCCTGGCGCTTTCCGCAAATTTCGACCTCGGTCCATTCTCCCGTCTGCTTTCCGGGTTCGGTGGGCCGCGCCTTACCTCGCGGTCTCTCCGTGGCGCCACCGTAGTGCATAGTCAAACTATAGCCAACCCAGCATTCCCGCCGTCTTTGGGTTTTGGCTACTACCTCGGACTACCTTGACTGAACCGTCACCAACACCAGCATCGGTCACCGTCCCCGCCCGCCCCGTCCAAGGCTGAGAGCAACGAGTCATCGATCATCACTCGATCTCTTCCTAACACCTCCCTTCCGCTCTCCCTCTCTCGCGTAAACCATGGCGGACGAGAGCCAAGTCGCTCCCGCCCACTTTGATGACGAGCAAGAAGCCGTCCCATCTGACGAGGAGCAGGGCGAGTCGCTCATGAGGGAGGACGGTAACCTCGTCGGCTCTGGCGCCGAGAGTGGTGACAGCAGCGACGAGGAGGAGGACGACGATCCGGAGGAGGCCAGGAGGATCGCCGAAGGCTTTATCGCCGAGGATGACGACGAAGAGGAGGACGGTGAAGAGGCCGAGAGGAGGAGGAGAAGGAGGAGAAAACACAAGAAGAGAAAACAGGCTGGTGAGTTCAAATCCCCATCCCATCCTCTGGCCCCAAGCCAGCCGACCAAGAGCGATCAGCCTCGTGTTTCGCTTGTCCTGACGACCAACCGGCCGAATCCCTTGTCATCAACCATGACCATCCGCCTCCTCGAATGGGATTGATGGAAATCATCGGAAAAACCTGAAACGGTAGAGGAATTCGAGGACCTGGACGAGGACGACCTAGACCTCGTTGCGGAGAACACTGGCCAGACGAGGAACAGGGATGCGGTGAGTTGATCTCGCCAAGGACAGAGGTTGCATCTCGAGAGAGACCTCCCCAAGAGCGAACTTGGATCATATCCTCATGCTGAACCGCTCACTTTGCCTCTGTTCCTCCGATTTGTTCTTGCTTTTGCTTTTGCTCTTGTTCTTGCTCTTGTTTTCTTCTTTTTACTTTTTCATCCCCGCAACCGAAGCAGCATCGCTTGAAGAGGTTCCGTCGCGGCTCGGCCTCCCCGGGAGCCGAAGATCCAACAACGGCGCGAGAGAGGGAGCTGGCCAGGCTCTTCGACGATGACGACGACGAAGATGGTCCCGCTCCGAGACGGACTGCCGCTGACGACGACGACGACGATCTTCCTTCGGTCGGCCAGGCGATCAGGGCCGGGGTCGCTCGAAGAGGGGCGCAGCGTGATTCAGGCGTCGGGTACGAGGACGATGGCCTGGACGATTTCATCGAGGAGGACGAAGACGAAGAGGAGATGAGGGACCTGGATGAGGAAGAGAGGGAAGCGAGGCGAAAAGAGAAGAGGGAGGAGAAGAGGAGGGCCAGGATGTCTGGGGCTAGCGCCGACCCGGCCAAAGCGGGCATCGACAGGGAGGCTTGGGAAGACATCCACGAGATCTTTGGCAATGGTGACGACTATGCCTGGGCCCTAGATGATGAGGGCGAAGAGATTGGAGAGGCTGAAAAGAAGGCCAAGATGGAGTACAAGGATGTGAGTCTACCTGCCCCTTGCCTCGCTGACCACCTCATCTTCGAGTCCGTCTACCATGCTTGAGTTGTCGGTCTGGGCAGTTTCCGAAGGACCCGACGACTGAAACGATCGCTACGATCCCTGTGATCCCTCGCAACAGATCTTCGAGCCAGCGCAGATTGCCGAGCGCATGTTGACAGACGAGGACGACCGGATCAAGCGCATGGACATCCCCGAACGTCTGCAGCTGGCCATGCCCGGAGAGGAAGGACTCCGACTGCTGGAACGCAAGCTGACCGATGAGGAGCTCAACCAAGCCACGCAGTGGGCATCGACCCGGATTTCGCAGAGGTGCAAGACCGACTTCCTCGACGAGGCTGGCAAGCACTATCGAGCTCAGGCTCAGTGGCTCGACTGTGTCCGCTTGATGCTGGCCTACATGCTCAACGACCTGCTCGAAGTGCCGTTCCTCTACCAGCATCGCTTCGACGAACTCGAGCACATCGTGTTCAACGTGGCCAAGAACAAGTACGAGACCATCGACCTCCTGTCTCGTCGGGAGCTCTACACGTTGAGCGGCTTGGGTCTCAAGTTCAAGACGCTCATGGTTAGGAAGGAGTCCCTCAGGAACATCTTTGACAAGCTCGACCTCGATCGCAAAAGGGAAAAGGCTGAAGGCGAAGGAAGCACCGAGGAAAGCGACGTGGCCGACCCCCCAATGTCGGCTCAGCGGACGCTCTTCGAGGACATGCTCTCTCAGGTTTCCAGCCTCGAGGAAGTCTCGGACATCACCGAGTGGTTGACGATGAGGTACGGTCAGAAGATGCGGGACGCACAGGCTGTCGCCGATGCCCTGGGCGAGGACTCTGCCGCTGACGAAGTGGGTGATATGGGTCTGAACGGCGACAAAGGCCCATCCATCTCGAGCTTCAAGAAGCCGAGCGTCGTTGGCCAATACGAGAGGGTCAAGAACTCGGTGATCAGCGAGCTTGCCAACAACTTTGGCCTCAGCTCGACCGAGCTGGCCTCCAACATCGTCGGCCAGTCGAGACGGTACTTCCCGGATGATCAAACCGTCCCTCCTCTTGTCTACGCCGAGCAATTCGTGGGAGGTGACTCGGGCACCCCGAACGCCGAGGCTGCCCTTGCCAAGGCCAAGATGCTGCTCAGCCACGAGATCGGCAAGGATCCGCTCATGAAGCGCGAGGTCCGCGAGCTGTTCAAGTCATCGGCGCTGATGAGCGTCGAGCCCACAGAGAGAGGGATGATCAAGATCGACGATCAGCACCCCTACGCCAACTTCAAGTTCCTCAAGGGCAAGCCAGCGAGCCAGATCATCTCGCAGCCGGCCCAGTACCTCCAGATCCTCCAGGCCGAGGACGATCTGCTGGTCAAGGTCAACATCGAGCCAAGGCCAGAGGTCCTGAGTCGGTTCGAGACTCGCATCTACAACAATTACGCTAGCGAAGGCGTCAGCGACGTGAGCAAGGAGTGGAACGTCCAGAGAAGGGAGGTCGTCAGCGAGTCTGTCACATCTCACCTCATACCGACGGCAAGGCTTTGGGTCAAGGAGTGGCTCAGGGAAGAGTGTCGCGAAGCTTTGCTGAGGCACTGCGAGAGTCTGCTTTCCAAGGTGAGGGAAGAGAGCACGCCACGAGCTGCTGGGATGGATCGTGAACGCATACTCACTGCCTTTTCTTGCTGACGAAAAAAACTGCCGCCTGTTCTCTCTCCATGGACACCTCTACCGCCACCGCCCTGCCCACCAGCGTGTTTCGAGTGGGCCGATCCAGTCACTAGGGATGGAGAAGCGAAGGGAGGATCCCAAGATCGAGGAAGATGAGCGTATCCCGAACGTTTTAGCCGTCTCTCACGGGATGGGAGATCCTCGCAGCGACTCGGTGGTTGCTGTCTTCCTCGATTCTCGTGGCCGATTCCGAGAGCACGCCTCGTTTGACGATCTGCGGCCCTTGAGCGCGAGGCAGCTGGCGGAGCGGGAGATGGAAGCCGAGAGGGACCGACGCAAGACGGAGTACGCCGACCCGAGAGGCGACTTTGTCAAGCTACTGAAGGGTCGAAGGCCCGATGTGATCGTCGTCAACGGCTTCAGTCCCAGGACGGCAGAGTTGCGCTCCCAGGTGCGCGAGCTCGCCGACATCGCCCACCACGAGATCGTCGAGGAGGAGCGGCTCGAGTCCCAAGCCGCCCAAGAGCAGGCGATCATGGATGTCGTCACGACGTACGACGATGTCGCCAGGATATACCAGCACAGCGCCAGGGCGGCGGAGGAGTTCCCCGAGCTGAGCGAGCTCGGACGGTACTGCCTTGCGCTGGCCCGTTACGCTCAATCGCCGGTCAACGAGTTTGCCGCTCTCGGGAACGATTTGACGGCGATCGTGCTGGACCCTCATCAGCGACTCTTGCCACAGGACCGCCTCAGGGCCCATCTCGAGAGGGCGATCCTGACCACTGTGAACAGCATCGGAGTCGAGATCAACGCCGCGATAAAGGATCCGTACTACGCCTGCCTCTTGCAGTACGTCGCCGGTCTTGGCCCGAGGAAGGCTCAGGCACTGGTCCACGCAATCACGACGAAGCTCGATGGAACCTTGATCAACCGAGAGGTCCTGATCAAAAGGGACATCATGACGTTCCACGTGTGGACCAACTGCGTCGCCTTCCTCAGGATCGACCAAGACTTGCTTCTCGAAGCCGATGACGAAGACGTACCGGACGCCTTGGATTCCACCAGGATCCACCCTGAGGACTACGATTTCCCCCGCAAGATGGCAGCCGACGCCCTCAATCGGCATGAGGAGGACCTGGACGGCGAGCATCCAAGTCTTCCGTGCAAGGAGCTAATGGAGGACGACGACCCGAACGGCAAGCTCCAGATGCTCGACCTGGACAACTATGCGCAGATGCTGCTGGAGAGGAGGGGTCTGAGGAAGCGTGCCACGCTCTTCTCCTGCAAGGACGAGCTGGTCCGGCCCTATGTGGATATTCGACCCAAGCACGTCTTCCCGACCGCTGACGAGGTCTTCACCATGTTCACCGGAGAGACCAACCGAACGCTCGACGTGGGCTTTGTCCTCTCGGTCGTTGTGACCAGGGTTCAGGACGGTTCCCGCGGCTCGGAAGGATACCTGCGTGTGCGGCTCGATTCCGGTGTCGAAGGTACCATCAACGCACCGGACACGGTCGACAACTACATTCCAGGCGAGATCAGGCTCAGGGACCTATTCAAAAACCAGCAAACCATGGACGCCATCATCACCAAGGTGGACAAGGTCAACTGCCGCGTCGAGATGAGCGTCCGACCGTGGGACCTCTCGCAAAGGAGTCCTGACCAGGGCAAGACGCCGCTCGACATCAAGTTCTACGACTACGACAAGGCGGCGCTCGCCGCTCAGGACGCCGCCGCCAAGGCCAAGATGAGGAGCCAGCAGAGGAGCCACAACAGGGTCATCGATCACCCCAATTACCACAACTTCAACTACAAGCAGGCCCAGCAGTACCTCGCCAGCCAGCCTAGGGGGAGCGTCGTGGTCAGGCCGAGCTCGAAGGGCGACGATCACTTGGCCGTCACTTGGAAAGTGGACGATGGGGTTTACCAGAACATTGGTGAGTAGGGTTGGAAACTTGATCACTTCCCCCCTCCCTCCCCTTGTCTTCTCCTTTCTCCTTTCCCCCATCACCGCCGAAGGTCCCATCAATCATTCCTTCAGACGTTTGTGGTTCAGTCAAAACTGATCGATGTTTTCTCCGCCGCACATCCGACCCCTTGGCGCAGACGTTCTCGAGCTGGACAAAGAGAGCGAGTTTTCGCTCGGAAGGGTCCTTCGGATCGCCGACATGGGTTCCTACTCTGACCTCGATGAGCTGATCGTCAACCACGTCAAGCCCATGGTCAACATGGTCGAGATGATGATGAATCACGAAAAGTACAAGGGCGCCGACGAGGAGGACCTCCACCGGTACCTGACCAACTGGTCACTGGCCAACCCTTCCCGGTCGGTCTACGCGTTCGGACTGAACCGGCATAGACCTGGGTACTTCAACCTCTCGTTCAAGGCTAACCGTGACGCCGCCATCCAGACCTGGCCCGTCAAGGTGGTCCCCAACGCGTTCAAGTTGGGTCAGGCGACTCAGCTTGCCGACATGGCTGCGCTCTGCAACGCGTTCAAGACGCAGTACACGACCCAGGCCTCGATGGCCAGGGGTGGAAAGACACCTGGCGGTGCCGGTGGAAGGACGCCTGGTGGAGGAATGACCCCAGGAGGTGGAAGGACGCCTTTCGGAAGGACGCCCATGCCTGGCAGCGTAACCCCAGGAGCCAACTACGCCGGGACGCCGATGGCGCTGAGCACACCCAACCCTTACGGACCCATGGCCGGGATCCAGACGGCTTCCGGTGGAGGAATCTACGCCAGGCCCCCTTCATCCGTCCCCATCCCTGGAGCGGCTCCGATGCCACCTCCAGGCCTGGCACCTGGCCCGCCACCCACCTTCCCTCCTCCCCCTCCTCCCCCCTCTCACCATTACCACAACAATCACGCATCGGCAGGTATGGGAGGAGGAGGCATTCAGCAGAGTCGACCCCCTCCACCACCTCCTCTACCTCCGGGCATGCACCCCGACCGATACGCCCAGGCCCAATTCGGAGGGGGTGGCAACGGTCCTTGGTGAAAAATCAAAGCAAGGAAAGCATAGGGATAAAAATGAAAATGAGGTCTGAACATGGCCTGTCCACCCCTTCCTTTCTCACTCGCTTCCCCAAATCTCACAAAAGGGTCTTTTGAAGTCGGGTTTTTTTTTGTTGCTGTTTTGGGGGGATTGGATAGGGGAGGGAATTCGTTATCTTGATATCATGTCCCCCCCCCTCGGCCCCACAAATATGCACACACACGGAGAAACACTTACACACCCACCCATGCAGTAGTACGCAGACCTTCTTCCCCCCTTCTCCCTTCCCACCTTCGCCCAGGCAAAGAAAGACCTCCCTCATGCACTGTTGAAACTTGGCATTTCATGCCCCTTTTCCCCCCGTGTCTGATGATTCCCCCGGTTGGGCATAAGCAGAAGAGGAAGAGGGGAGCGGTGACGCCAGAAATCCGTGTGAATGAAGGACGAACTTAAAGCTCCGAGCTGATCCCAACGTGAACTTTCCATCTGTCCCCTCTCGCTTGGTTCGATTCTACCTCTTAGACCCTTTTCAACCATCCCGTTCCCCCCTCTGCTTTTTCTCGTTTTATCATGGATCCCCCCACCCCCTCCTTTCATGTCATGAGATGGTGATGGTAATTGGTTGGGAACTTTGGAACCCTGCGAATTTCCTGACCATGTCGTTGGTGGCGGAGTAGGAGAGGCTAAGAGAGAGAGGGGGGAAGGCGTGGCAACACCCCATCTTTTTCTCTTTCTTTTCTTTTATTTTCTATTTTTTGATCGGGTCCATGAAATCTTCTTCTTGGCGCTCGGTCTTTTGGTCGACCGAATACCGAGAGCGTGTCCCACTTCTCGCTTGACTCGGACGCCAAGTTTCTTCTACTCGACGTTTGCCCACAGATGTGTCGTTTGCACACATCCTTTCCCCACCTCCACCACCCACTTGAAGTTTTTTCCACCAACATCCTCTCGCCCTCGGATCGGATCTGAAGGACAAGAGGTGGGAGGGGAAGGGGGGAATACGGGACGGTCTCACCCCACAAAGAGTCCCGCCTTTCCCTCCCATGTCAAAGTCGGTGTCACCCACTTGGAAAACACCGACCCCCGACGACAACCCCCCCCCCCCCCCCCCCCCCCCCCCGCTTTCTTTTCCTTACTCTTCTGATGCTTCTTCCAAACCCACTCGCTTCAAGAAACGACACAACCTGTACCCCGCCTTATCACCTTTTCTCCGCATGAATACCAATCCTCCATGCTCTTCTTTCCCTGATGGCGATTCTGCTCTCTCTCCCTCTCCCCCTCTCTTCGCCTTCTTCCCCAGGGTTGAGATGGGGAAAGGAAAAGAGAACTTTGCGGGGAAGGAGACAGGTTTAGAGAAGCGTGGTCAGGGGGATGGGGCTTGGTCTGGATATAAATGTCGAGATCCTATGCAGCCAATCTCATCCATCCCCCAAAAAAAGAAACAAGGAAAGAAGGACAGACAAGAAGAACCCCCTCCCTTCTACCTCTCACGCTCTCATCAAGGGGGGATTCAGTAACGGTCACAAGTCAAAGGATACGAGAGGGGATTCTCTCTTCAACCTTTTTATCTATTCTAATCTTCTTCCAGGCGTCTTCTCCTCCTCAACCCTTCTCGTCCAAAGAGTCAAAACCCAGCCCAGGGTCGATCGAGCGCGAAAAAGGGAGATAAAAAAAAAAAAAAAAAAAAAGACTTGAAGAACGGAGAATGTCGGAAGAAAAAGGTTCGACCAGGCTTTCGATAAGTGGAGCAGCGGACGAGAAGGAACGAGGGAAGATAGAAGGGAAAGAGGGAGATGAATCCGGTAGCAAAGGTCACCAGGGTGGGGAGGAAGAGATCAAGAAGACGACTCGAGACGTGGAGGACGAGGCGGACGGAAGGGGAAGCCTTGATCAGGACGGCTCCAAGATCAAGATCTCGGAATCCGAAGCAAGGTTGGCCAACCCGCTCAAGGGTCTTTGTGAGTCTTCCACCATCGTCGTAGAGGCTAGGAGGAGGGGAGGAGTGCAATCGATCTCACCTCCCCCACCACTTCCCAAACCATGGGGAGGGAGGCCCTTTGACCTCTTGTCTACTTGGTTTCTCAATCCAACTTCTTCCGTTTGATTCCTCTCCCCTCTCCGCTCCAGCCCGTTCCGAGGTGGTGAGCAGAGCCCAAGCCTTCGCTGACCAGGCAGGTCTGAGTGAACTGAGGGGTACCTTCGCCAAAGCCGCTCTGGTGGCCAGGGATCCCTACCTGTTCGAGGAGATGCCAGAGTTGGACGAGGACGACAAGGAAGCGCTGAGGAGGGAGACGACCCACAAGTGGAGGCAACCTTTCCAACTCTACATGTTGGTCGTCTGCTGTTCGTTGGGAGCCGTGGTCCAGGGGATGGACCAATCCGTCATCAACGGCGCCAACCTCTTCTTCCCCACCACGTTCGGTATCCAGGACGAGAGCGAGTGGCTTCTCGGCATCGTCAACTCCGCTCCTTACTTCAGTTGCGCCCTTCTCGCTTGCTGGGTCACCGCTCCCATGAACCACTACTTTGGTAGGAGGGGAGCCATCTTCATCAGCTGTCTGATCGCCTTCGCCACTTGCGTGAGTTAACGAGACCGAAACCCCTGCTTGGTCCGACCCCGTTCCCCTCTCTTCCGCAGCTTCCTCCCCTTCAACCTCGTCGGAGATACTTGAGCTGACACACCTTCCCTGCTTCCCCGATCGATATCCAACAAACACAAAAACCGTACCATGGCAGATCTGGGCAGGTGTGGTCCATACCTGGTGGCACCTCTTGATCTCGCGCGTCTTCTTAGGTTTCGGGATCTCTCCCAAATCCGCCACCGTGCCGGTGAGTCCTGACGATCATCGGGATATGGGATCCCTACAGTGACCATCAAGTGATTGCAATCGTTTTCCTTCCTTTTGCTCAACGTCACCCACCCTTTCTGCTTGTTTGCCATTTTCTTCTTTGAATTTCCCTTCTGAAGATCTATGCGGCGGAAACGGTGCCGGCCAACATCAGGGGAGGTCTGGTGATGCAGTGGCAGCTATGGACAGCCTTCGGCATCATGTTGGGATACGTCGCAGACATCGCCTTCTACTCGGTACCCGACAGCTCAGGCATCCAAGGCCTCAACTGGAGACTGATGTTGGCTTCGGCAGCCATCCCACCCATCTTTGTCTGCATCCTGGTTTACATGTCTCCTGAGAGTCCCAGGTGGTGAGTTTCGAGGGGCCGGGAGACCTCCATTTTGGTTTTTACTATCATTTTTATTTTTTTGAAAATTCCCAACCCTGGCGAGACTGACGTTTCCTCTCGGGTTTCTCAACCCCCCCCCCCCCCCCCCCCCAAAAGGTACATCGGGAAACGAAGATACGCAGAGGCCTACAGAGCCATGGAGAAACTCAGGAACACACCCCTGCAAGCTGCCAGGGACGTCTACTTCGCCTACGAGGGATGCCTGGCGGAGGAGGAGGTGCTAAAGAGAAGGAAGAGTCGACTCCCCCTCATCGAACTGTTCACCGTAGCCAGGATCAGGAAGGGAACCCAATCTTCCACGTTCTGCATGCTCCTCCAGCAGATGTGCGGTATCAACGTGATCGCCTACTATTCGAGCGGAATCTTCCAATCGGCTGGAGCCAGCGAATTGAGGTGAGTTGGGTGTTCTTTTTAATTTTTTCTTTTGTTTTTTTCTTTTCTTTTCTTTCTCCCCCTCCAAGCCCACGAGCTACTTTCGATTTGCCTTGCCAAGTGAGGGGGAGGGAGGTGGACGCAGATGATTTGGCCCGAATCCACCAAGTCTTCTCATTTGGCTCAACCTTTTCTGACCCCTTCCGCACCCCTCCCGTGAATGAAACGATGACAGCGCCCTGGGAGCATCACTGGGTTGGGGATCGCTGAACTGGTTGATGGGATTCCCAGGTATCTGGACCATCGACCGGATCGGAAGGAGGGGACTTCTCATGATAGGGTTCCCTTTGATGTCCATCTTCCTCTTCTGGACCGCCTTCTCCTTCTACATCCCTCAGAAGACCGCAAGGGTAGCCATGATCGCTCTGGGAACCTACCTTCACTGCATGGCCTACTCTCCTACCGAAGGTCCTGTCCCCTTCACCTACTCTTCCGAGAGCTTCCCACTCTCCCACAGGACCATCGGAATGACTTGGGCCGTCAGCGTCTGCTGGTTCTTCAACGGTGGTGAGTTGGTTCCGTCGATCTTGTCCTCGTCCTCCTTGGGTGCTCCAATTTTCTTGGGAGGCTAGGTCATTCGATTCTGCTCTTCTCACCTTCTCATCCTCCCCCCCGCCCCAACACCCTTCTCAACCCTAACCCCTGGATCCTTCAACCAGTCCTATCCCTCACTTTCCCAGCCATGAACGCAGCTCTCACTCCGACAGGTGCCTTCTCTTGGTAGGTTTTCGAATGAGAGATGGCGGAGAGAGAGAGAGAGAGAGAGAGAGAGGGACAAAGAACCAGGCCTGTTAACAAAACACCAACCTTCTCTACCCTCCCCCTCCAACAGGTACGCGGTTTGGAACATCTTCGGCCTGGTCTACACCTACTTCCTCCTTCCCGAGACTGCCAAGCTGACCTTGGAAGAGTTGAACGGAGTCTTCTCCGTCTCCAACAAGGATCACGCCAGCTACTACTACCGCAAGGTGAGAGGGTGTTTCAGGGTTAGGAAGGGGGGAGAAAAAAAAAAGAAAAAAAAAAAACAAAAAGGATGGGGAACGAGCCGCTGACCTCACCCACCCTTTCTCCTTTCCAAACCTTTTCCCTTCCCCACCAGTTACCCTACTATGTCAGGAAGCACGTCTTCAGGGAGAAGGGAGTCCCTGAATTCGAAGTCCTCTACGAACACGAGAGGTTGTCTTTGGAGGAGAGGAGAGCCAGAGGTGGAACCTTGGCTCCCGTCGCAGCTGGGCATTGACTGGGGTGGACCTCATCCTGTTTTACGTCTTCTTCGAATCGGAAAGGAATGAGAAGAGATCGAGGTTGTGAAGAAAGAGGACGCGGGAGGGGGATTCTTGTTTCCCATGAGAAAACTTCACTCGTAACATGCTTAGACAGAGAGTGAAACGTAAAGTCGGAGGATCGATTCTCTCATCTATGAATATTGCATTCGGGTTCGGAGAATAAAAAAAAGAAGAGAAAAGGAAAGAAAACATCAATGCACCCTCAAAGGTTGGAAGCAGCTGAAATTTCCAGGGGGGGAGGGACCGATCACCTCTCCCTCTTCTCGCTGATCTGATCCAATTGAGGTCTGACGGAACAGGTGGTCCCACCTCCTCCCACCTGCTTGACCGTGACTTGGGCTTCAGGTTCCTCTGTCGAGTCGTTGATCCTCCTCCTCCTCTTCTCGATCTTTCTCAAGGCTTCCTGCTCCAGAGCGATCCTTAGCAACCTTTCCACCTCTTCCGTCTTCTTGGTCCTCTTACCACCGTACCAGATCAGGAAACCCGCAACGGCGTTGCAAGATAGGGAGAAGGTGATGATGGTCGCTGTGAGCGAAGTCTTTCTGTGGTGGTAGTTGATCCCCCAGGTACTGTGAGGAGGGAGGGAGGGAGGGAGGGTGAGTTGATGAAAGGGGGGTTCAGTGATTTTTTCTCTCTTCCTTTATTATTTAAAAGAGTAAGGCGGGGAAAAGATGTGAGGAAAGAACTCACACTCCGCCCAGACTGGCTTGTAGACAACTGTGACAGTCGAGTAGGATGACGATGGCCATCATGATGGCCAGCTCGAAGGGCCTGTGAGTGACCGTCTCCCTGTACCTGTAGAAGGTGTGGGATTGGTGGAACTTCCTCTGCTGGTACTCGAGGTTGGCCTGTTGCTTTGGTGTTAGGACCACCACGTCCTCCTCCTCCTTGACCAGTTCCGAAACGATCGAAGCGTTCCTCACCAGTTGACCGAGTGGGATCCTACCCTGACCTCCTCCCCTCTTGACCGAGAGGGGAAGGGGCTCGTCCTTTCGCTCCGCCTTGGCACCCTCGTCGTACTTGCCTTTCGATTCGGATCTCCTCTCCCTCTCGTCTTCCTCGCCTTGGACCATGGTGGGACTCGAGTCTTCGCCTCCTTGCTTCCGACTCCCTTCCTTGTTTCCGGTCCCTGAGAGCGAACTGATCCTGCTGGCCGTCCTCCTGATTCGAGACAGGGAAGTGAGGTCGATCCTAGGTTTGGCCCTGGGAAGCTCGTTGGGGTCCTCCAGGTCCGGTAGGCTCATGGCCTTCCTCTTCTTGTACGTGAGGAAGTGGTAGTGGGCTATGAACGCCATCCTGTACGTGTCCACCGCTCTGAAAGGAGCGAAACCCAATCCCACGGCGGCGAAGAGGGCGCAGAGGATCTGATCGCAGATCTCGATCCAGTACCTCTGGCGGGCTGGGTTGTTGACGTCAATCCACTTGGCGATGAAGAGGACGATCGCCGTTCCCCAACTTGGCCGAAAGGATCGCACACAAGAGGAAAAAGGGCGGGGAGTTCGGTGGGTGCTTCAAAGGGTTAGTGAAGGTACGGGAAGGAACAGGTGGCAGCCCACCTGGCAGTCTCGCGCCATACAATGATCCCCACTCACAAAGTGATCAAAAGCCCATACAAAGTGATGATGAATCCCATCGCTATCGTGTCCAAAAGGGGTTGAGGGTTGATCAAGTGTGTCAGTCAACCTTTCCGACTCTGACAAGCGAAGTGGAAGGAAGAAAGGAGGTGAGGGAAGTTGGGGGGTCGGCCATCCCACTCACGGGTCCTGACATACTTCCAAAACCCCTTGGCGGCCCTCCTGATCTTTGCCTTTTTGGTCAGGAGTTGGCTGACGTGTTCGTCCAGTTGGTTCCTCTCCTCTTCGTCCATCTCGCTCCATTCCAGAACGTGCTTCCTCCTTTCCTCCTCCGTCAGGTCCGACCTCTGAGCCGAAGACCTCCCTAGTCCGACTGCGGATCCCAACCTGCTCAAGGTGGACATTCTTACCATCGAAGCTCTCCTGGGTTTGACGGTGGTGGGTGGCTGTGGTGGATGGTCTTCGCCTTCACCTTGTTCCTCTCCTGATTCGAGAGGAGCAGAGCCTAGTCGATTCGAAGCCCTGTCTTGCATTTGCATCTCTTCGTTCGCTTCCGGAAGATCCGCAGTCGCCGTCGCCCTTTCCTTTCCCAGCAACGTCCTCCTCGATTCGGTCCGGATCATCGAAGGAAGATCTATCGTGGGTCTTCTCGAGTAGAGGCGTGGCAAGGGGGGGAAGAAGATGGAGTTTCCGACGTTTTGAAGTGTCGATATCGCGGCGATCTCTGGATCCACCACGTCGAGCTTTGTTGGGGGCCAGCGAAGGTAGGTGGTAGGGTTTCAATATCTCCGAAAGAGGGAAGAGACTAGGATGGTAGGATCAGGCAACTCACGTAATCTACCACTTCGTCCTGATGGAGGTCGTCGTCACTCGTCGAGGCGGAAGAAGGTGTCATTCCACCGCTATGCTCGTCCTCGTCCTCATCCTCAACACTCCCGTCAACGTTAGCCTCCGCTTCTACCGGGCGACGATTTCCGATCGGGCTCGTCCCTTGCTGAACTCCTCCAAGCTTGTTGGTCTCTTTGCCGAGAGGGTTTGAAGAAGTGCTGCCAGACGAGGAGGAGGAGGAGGAGGAGGAGGAGGCTTGAGCAAAGTCCCCAAAGTAAGAATCTTGGGTCGCCTCCTCCAAGTTGGGGTGATTGACTGGATCCGAGGGTCTCTTTCCTCGAACCACGTCATCAACATGTTGATCGTAGGGTTGAGAACCTCCTTGGATGTCGAACTCATCTTTCGGACCCTCTTCTTCAGTCGGCTTTCCGACACCCTTCCAAGTATGATGCTCTCCCTGATCCTCCTCCTGTTTCGACCTGGTCGTCCTCCTCGTCCTCGTCCTCTCCCTCTGAGCACGATTCTCCCTCAAGGCGACCGACTCTACCACGCTCCTGGTGTGACTTTGTCTTTTCTGAACCTTGGGTCTTTCCCTACTCTGCGGATGTTGGTCCCCCTGGGTGGTTGTGGAGGATGGTTCGAGGTTCCGAACAGGTCGGCCTCCCTCCACGGTTCGCTCCTCATCTCGGATGGTACGAGGAACGGGTGGTTGCCTGTGTTTACGGACCCTGATGCTGTGAGGTAGGTGGGGTAAGTGCATCTTGGAGTTCGCTCTCTTCTATTTCGATTCAATTTTTATTTTATTTTATTTTTTCTGTCCCCAAGGAGAGATCGCGAGAAGATCAAGGTCGAAAAAGGTGTGGGTCAAGGATCTCAAGACCCATGAAGAGGATTTCGGAAAGCCAGGAGTCGGTAGGGAGGTGGATGGGAAGGTGAGATCCCCGGTTCGGAAGAAGACCTTGAACGGTTTGAGTGATGGTGGTAACGGACTCAGTTCAGACCCAAGACGAATCGAAATCATGTCCGAGTCCCCCCCACCCCACCTACATACCACCCAACTTCCATGGTTCGGCCCGAGCAAAAACTCTCCGGCGGGAAAGAATCAAGGAAGAAATAAAAAAAAAAATTGATAAAAAACCGAATTCACACACAAAGCTCCTTCTTCCCCCCCCCCCCCCCCCCCATCACGACCTCAACTCCCTTCGTCTTTCCCTTCGAAGGAAACAGGAGAGATCCACTTGGTTAACGAGGTCCCCAAACAGAGCGACTTGGTAAAAGGAAAACATCCCACCAACTCCCAACTCAGCCGAACAAAGTCCCGGGCGCGCTCAGAAAACCCATGTGCATGCATGCATACGTTCATGCATGAAACGAGTTTTCGACTGCACGATGACGACCCATGACCCTTCCCTTACTCTGTCTACCTTTTGCGAAACAGACTGGATGTGACGGAACGGATTCGGATTGCAATGGGACAAGATGGGGGGGAAGGGGGGTAGACTTGGAAATATCAACACCTCAGTGCAACAAGGAGAGGAGGGGGAGGGATGCAAGTGCCAGAGTCGAGTGGAGGGGTAGAGAAAGATGGTCATGCTACATTGAAAAAGAAAATAAACTAGAAGGAGGACCGAGGATGGAGGACCCCATCTTGGTTCTCAATCCTTAACGTTCGGAAAAAAAAGAAAGGAAGAGAGATCAAACACCACCACGCTCACTCCTCTCACTGTTGGCGCTGATGGACCTCTGCCTAGATCTGGTCGGGGATGGATCGGCGAAGGATGCTCCACCACCACCGCCACTGCCGCCGACGATCTGAGCTCCACCAGCGGCGGCACCGACCTGGGCAGCTAGGGTAGGCGTCGTGGACAGGGGAGATCCGGGTGCATGCGGGCTGGTCGGGGTCTGTGGTGCGCTGTTCTGACCCCCTCCTCCTCCTCCAGGCATCAGGGTAGTGGCACTCGCACTGGCTACGCCTGGGTTCCTCACCGAGTTCGGGTTGACCACGCCTGGGCTCGGTGCGCTTTGCTGCTGCTGCTGCTGCTGCTGCTGCTGTTGCTGGCTCCTCTGTCGGCTTAGTAGGGTTTTGAGCGCGCTGAGCCACTTGATCTCTTCCTCCTCGGTGGGAGCGCAGACGACGAACCTTCTCTTCGGTGTGATGATTTGGAAGCAGTTCTCCTTCTTCTTCTTGACTCCTAGGCCTACTCCCGCTCCAACGTTGCTGGCCATGCCTGCCGCGGCCGCTACTACGCTCGCTCTCCTCTCCGGTTGCTGTTGCTGCTGCTGGAGGATCCTCTCCTGTTCCTTTGACACGCTACCGCCAACTCCCATCGATCCTAGACTCTGACCGTAACCTCCGCCACCGCCATCAGAGTGAGAACCGCCTTGTTCGGCCCTTTTCTCGAGCGTCGGATCACCAGCACCGCCGACCGAGGTGCCGAACGAGCCCAGGTTGAACGAAGGTCCGCTGGGAGAGGACAGGCTGGGGCTTGTCGCGCTCGATTGGGGCTTCTTGGACTCGTACTCGATCGCGTCAAGGATCGAAGCGATGGGGATCTGACGGTGCGCCCTGGCGTCCATGTGGCTGCGCGTGTACATGAGCTTGGAGCTGGTGAGGACGAACCATCGCTTCCTCCAAGTCTTTCTGCGGTTGCTTTGCTTCATGAGGTAGCCCTGAGTGATGACCTTGTTGGGATCGCGGAGGAAATCGCTCCCGACCGCCGCCGGGGTGGAAGGCGGATTTTGGCCGCTGCGATTCGACAGGCCAGCCTGGTTGCCGATGCTGTCTTCGGCTGGTATAGCCTGGCCAGGAAGAGGCATGGCCTGGTCCGCGACCTCGTCCACGTCCCAGTCGTCCTCCTCCTCGGAGCTGCTGATGACGGCGTTGGATCCGGGGTGCAGAGTTGGGCTCGAAGGCTCAGCTCCGGCTCCCTTCCTACCAGCGCTGGTACTCCTCTGCCTTGGCACCGCTCCAAAGCCCTGAGAGCTCCGCCGCTGTTGGAAGAAACCGGCCTCGCTCATCTCGCTGCCGGAATAGTTCCCTCCCGGCGACTGGCCGCCTTGCTGGTAAAGGCTTGAGCCTGCAAGGCTGTGGCTCAGATCCGCCCCCCTGCCGGGGCTGCTGGCCATCGAGTGGCTCGTCGAGCTGGCATAGCTCAGACCGTACATCTCGGCGCCGCCGGCAAGACCGGCATCGCTGTCGCTCGTCACGGTGAGCGGACTGAAAGCCGAAGTGCCAGGGATGGGCCTGGGTTGGGCAGGCTGGATGTAGGTCCCTTTGCCTGGGATGTTGATGCTGATCGGAGCGCTCCTGGCTGTCGCCGTCGCCCTGTCTTGAGAGCCCGACCTCTGCTGTGGCGGTGCGAGGGTTTGGGGTGGGACCTGTTGCTGAGGTCCAACAGCGTTCAAGTCGATCGCGGCAATCTCCTGCGTCAAGGTCGATCTCTGCGAATGCTGGACCTTGACCTCGTTCAGCGTCTCGATCCAAGAATCCATCTCGTGCCTGCTCCCAGCCTTGACGTAGTATGTCCTCTTCGGAGTCACGATGCAGAACGTGTTCTCGTTTCGCTTGAGCTCGACCGAAGCGACGGTTCGGATGTCGCTCATGTCGATAAAGCGCAGAAGCTGGTACTCCTTCTCATTCTTGTAGTAAGCGAGCTTTGACGATCGCAACACGAACCATCTCTTCTTCCAATTCTACCGGCAGTAGAAGGAGGTAGGGTTGGAGAGTCGGCGAGGGGAGAGTGGAAGTTGGTCATAAAATCCTAGGAAGTCGGTGGAGGGGAGAAGACGATTCCAAGGGCTCTGGAGGATGGGAGTAGGAAGAAGAGAAAAGGACTCACCTTCCTCTTCTCACCTCTCTTGTAGAGGTAGCCAGACTTGACGGTCTGTTCGTTGATCAGCTCCTTGTTTGCATTGAGACCATCGATCGCCTCGCCTTCGTCGTCGTCGTCATCGCCGTCGGCTTCGGCCTCGAGGTCGTCTTGCTCGTGATCGTCTTCTTCCCATGGTCGACTGGTGTAGCCAGTGGAAGCCGACTTGTGCGGTGGCGACGAGGTGATGGGTTGCTTGGTGTGAGATAGCGACGAAGGCTGGGCCGATGCCGGGGTGGGTGGGAAATAGGATTGCTGGTGGCCGCCGGTCGTGGCGGCCGTGTAGCCTGTTGTGGTCATCTCTTGGTCAACGTGAATGCGCCTCTCAGCCTCTCGTGGTAGCTCCTCTTTCTCTCTTCCTCTTCCCAGACGAGTGTTTCACCGAAAGAAAAGCTTGAACAGCGTTGGTCCTTTTCTTCCCCCCAATCAGAAGGAGTGGAAGCGGAAAGGTTTCCTATGTATATTCAGGTCGAAGCTTGAGGCATCCGAACCGGCTGAGAACCGCAGTCAGCCGGCTTTATGAGGTCGCGATGGAGAGAAGAGGGCAAGATGTGTGGCGGCGGGTGGGAAGAAGGGAGAGGTAGGAAGTGGCGATCTTGATCTGGACCCTGCGTTTGTGTTGTGTGTCGAATCCAGCCGCAAGAGGAAAGAGGAGAAGGCGAGGGAGGTGGCGAACGGACGTTTGGCGCAGGGTGGGGCGAGGCTGGAGATTGCGTGTGGTCTCCAGGTTCGTTGGTCCTGCGAGTGAAAGGGATCCAGTCGTTGATCAGGTGGCGATACCACCAAGTTCTAGGGTATGTTCGTCGCTTGCTCTCTGGCTAAGTCTAGAGAGAGGGAGAGGGGGGGGGGGGAGTCCTTGTTTCCCTGTCGCTCGAGTTGGCGCTGCTCCGTCCTAAACTTTTTTATATTTTTATTTTATTTTTATTCGATCCCACACGACCAGGCTGCCCTGAAGCTCAAGGAAGAAGCGACCGAGAGTCCAAGGTGTGTGGCGAGGAGCGAAAAGATGGAAGAAAAAGAAAAAGGGTTTAGGTTCAAGGGGGATGAAGGGGATGAAGGTTGGAAGGATCCTCCCCCTGACTCTGCTATCAAGATTCACAGCGCAGCCGGACAAGCCGACGGGTGGGATTGAAATCGGGATTGGAGCTGATGGAGGTGGAGTCGTTGCAAGAGTTGTTTCGGATCGTGGCAAGGGCGGGGAAGATGGAGATGGGGTTTTTTGTTCGAGTTGGAAGGGGGGTCAGGTAGGATGAGCGTGAGTGGCTGTGGAACCTGTACGGGCAGTTCATACGCAGCTTCAGACAGGACGTAAGAGAGAAAGGCGGAGAGGGGGGATGGGGGGCGGGGGAGGGAATTCGTAAATGCAGGAACGATGATGACGATCATCATCGAGGTCATGCTGGACTACACCACCTGACCGTAAAAGCCCATCCCCATCCTCCCTTCGCTCCTTCCTACCTTTCCTCCCCCCCCCCCCCTTCCTTTCCCCACCGCCCCTAGCACTCTGAAATGATCAGTTCGCCAGTCGAGAGAAGGAACGAACAAGAGTCAGAGTGAGATCGATCCATCCGTCCTTCATCGCCCACGTCGCATGAACTTTGGGTCTGGAAAGAGAAAAAGAAAAATCCCTCCGCGAGCCTCCATCAGATCCAAACTTGGCATTCGAAACCCTCTTCTGTGAATGGTGGGATGGAGGTAGAGGGGGCGGTCCACATGGTGTTTCGTTGAAGACTAGCAACGTATGGGTGACGTCGGTGGGTGGGTGAAGAGGATCGTTTCTCCATTTCGCATGGCTCGACCGTCATCCGCCGCAGAGCTTCATCCAGCGACTCCGAGCCTCAACAATCTTTTTTTTTCTTTTTTTTTCTTTCCTTTCTGATCGTGAGGTTCACCCTTCCTCCTCCTCTCGATCACTCGCTCACGTGCAACTTGGCCTTTCCACACCCCCTCCCTGCCTCCGCTTGTTTGCATCACCGTCGTTCGTTGGCCCTACCTCCCACTCCCCAAACTGAAGCGAGGGAGAGAGAGAGAGATCCCAACAGTCCCTGCCATCCATCGCCGCCTCGTCACACCCTACACCACAAACCTTCCTCCATCCACTCCAATCCTCTACCCCGATCCCGCACCATCCTCAACCACCATCCTCCTCCCCGGTGAATCACCTCAACAGCCAAGAGCCTTCTCATCGATCCCTCCCCTTCTCCCGCCACTCTTTCCTTTTAACAAACAGGAGAAGCAAGTTGTCTACCGTTGGGATCCACCACCCCAGTCTTTGCAAAACCAAACATGATCACAACAACAGCAGCAGCAGCTTCGAGGCATTCTACCAGGTGCTTGATCAGGAGATCCCCTTCCCTCTTCCAATGCAGGTCGGCATCCGGTGGAAGTTCTTACAACCAACCCACCGGTCACCTCTTTGGAGAAAAGGTGCGCCTCACACCCCGTCTTTCTGGCATCTACCGTATTCGGAATGGGCACTGACCGCTTTGGGACCCCATTCTGACCACTCCATCCTAATCCCCTCTCCTTCTTCACCTTCCATCCCTCCAGCCACAACCAAAGGGACAGAAGAGGGTCAAGGAGGATTGGGAGACGATTTGGTACCTTGGTATGTTCGGTGGTATGGTCTTCGCCACCGTTGGTCTGATGTACAAGCCTGATACCAGGTGAGTGAGCCCCCCCCTCCCCCCTTCTTTTCCAGACGTGTGGACCCGTCTCTCCACCGAGGGATCCAAGACAAGGGAGGCGAGGAGAAGATCGAAAGCATAAAGACGAGTTCTTCTCCCCATCTCTCTTGCTTTTGCTCTTTCTCGACACCATCCTATCCCTTTTCCGATTCTCTAACCATCTTTCCCCCCCCCCCTCACCCACCCTTGGTTTCTTGCGAACCTCCCCCCTCCCCACCCAAAGCATCAAGACCTGGGCCATGCAAGAAGCCAAGAAGAGGTTGGACGAATCAGGCGAAGAGTGGAAGTACAAGCCTTCGCCCAACTCGGGTCACCCTAACGGCGTTTAAGGGGATAGGGATTGAGAAGGAGGTATGGGGGGGGGGGGAGAGGGGTAGTAAGGTGAAAGGGCTTGGGCTCCAACCAACCCTGACCTTATCCATCCTCCAGCTGCATGAGGAAGGGGCATATCGGGGGAATCCCCTTCCGGACTCGATTTCCCTCTCTCCTCCCCTCTTCTGTTCCCTTTTTCCCCCTCTGGAAATCCAATCATCCTATCCTACCGCTAGGCAAGCAGGATCGATTCGTAGAAGGTGGGTGGATTCGGGGAGGGGGGATGACTTGGTTTGGAGGGAGCTATGATTTCTTTCCCCAAAAAGAGTTGAAGAAGTAATGATACAAAAGGTATTTCAAAGAGCGTCCCGTCACCTTGGAATGGGAGGGACTACGGTGGGTTGGGGAAGAAAGTTTGGGAGGGCAAGGACGTAGGAAGAAGAAGGTGGAGGGAGAAAGGCAGGAGGAGAGCGAAAGGGGGGAAAGAGAGAGGTTCAACCTTGGATCTGCTTGAGTATGGAATCGAAACCCTGACCGAAGGCCTGACATTGGTTGGCGTAGACTTGACTCAAGGGTTTCATGGACTGGTTGGGTCCCAGGCTGAGGATGCTCAAGTCTCCGGAGGTGGTGGGTCTCCAAGCCGAGTTGGTTCCCAACGTGTTGGTCAAGGTGCTCTGGTACTCCTTCCCCCTGGCGTTGAGGTAAGGCGATCTAGGTTTGGGATCGCCGATCCTGGCGAACGAGGTCCACTGATCCATGACGGACCTGATCCAAACCAGGTCGAGCTGATCCCGGAAGGGTAACTTGAAGGCGCTGCCGATCGTACCGAAGACGACCAGGAGGTCTCCCGAATGGCAAAAGTAGTACGACGTGGGCGAGAGGTCTCCACGCTTGGCCTGACAGACCCCGTTGGGGTCGTAGTTGGGGATCTGGTAGGACCTCTGGTCGAACGTGTACGAGTGGACCGAGGGGAAGACGTTGTTCTTGACCATGGCGTAGATGGTCGCCTCTTGACCGCAACGGGAGATGCTGTTCCTGTCGGTCTCGACCGTGATGGAGAGGTTTCTGACCCCTCCGAACGAGTTGGGGTCGAAGAGGGAAGGGTTGTCCAACACCACCTTTGCGTCGGCGTCCGAGACGCTCGCCTGCTTCAGCGCGGTTCTCAGGTCCCTCTCCCCTTCCGAGGGGACCGTTCCGAGGGACGCCATCTCGTCCCTCATGAAGCCGATCAGTACGGGGACCTGGTTCACGTGGTGAGTCCGGCTACCTGCGGGTCGGAGGTCTAGTTGAGGCGAGTCGACCAGCCTCCCGTCCTGGACGATGGTGTGGAAGGTGGAGGAGGAGGTGAGGAAGTCGCCGACGCTGAGGGACCGAAGGCAGGCCAGCACGTCGTTGGCACCCTGGCATCCCAAAGCCTTGACCGTGGCACCGGCCTGACCGTTGGCGGCGGCCTGGATGGTCATCCTGGAATTGGCTTGGTCCAACGGCCTGCCGCTCTGGATGATGGCGCGGTGGAAGAGACCCGCCGCCTCGGGGCTAGCCAGCAATGTCTCCACCATCTGAGCCCCGGCGCTCTGACCGAAGATGGTCACCTGGCCGGGGTCACCTCCGAACACGGGACCGAACTTTTGGACCCATCGCAACGCCGTGATCACGTCTCCCAACCCAAAGTTGCCCTTGATCTGATCGTTGTAGGCCAGGAACCCTAGCGTGCCTAGCCTGTAATTCGGAGTGACGACCACGACGTCGCCCCTCGAGGCCAGGTTACCGCCGTCGAACGTGAAGTCGAGACCACTGCCGGAGGAGAAACCGCCGCCGTGGATCCAGAGCATGATGGGTTTCAGACCCGACTTGCTTTGGATCTGCTGGGTGGAAGGGAGGTAGTTGGTGAAGACGTTCGCGAAGAGGCATTGCTCCGAGTAAGGTTGGTCGGTCCCCGCCGTTTGAGGGCACTGGTGCGACCTGTCTTCCTGGATGGCGGCAACGACTCCCTGGCCCGTGTAGACGTTCGAGTAAGAGAACCTCTCCGTTTGGTCCGCGAAGGGCACCGTCATGAACCTGAAAGAGAGCGGATTCCGATATCTGTCCAGGTAGGGTCGGAAGACGATGGGGTTGGGATGCGGAAAAAATGAATGGTGAAAATACAAATGCGAGTGTGAGAATACGAGAAGAAGAAACAAAGCCAAATGTGAATGAGAGTGTCTAGGACAAGGAGGTTCGGGAAGGAAGGCCCAGGTTTCCCCCACGTCTAGCACCTGAACTCACCCAACAAAACTGACGCCGTCGTACTGGGATGTCTGAACGTGGAACCTCTGGTTGGAAGCGTCGGTGGCATTGGCGGGGTAGATGACAGCCAGCTGGCTGCAGAGCGCAGGCAGAGGAGATCCGGTGCCTTTGCCGACGGTGTACTTGGGGCCAGACTGGATGGTGACCACCTTGTTGCCACCTCCAACCCAGAAGGACTGACCGTACTTGTAGGATCGCTTGTACACCAGGTAGTTGAGCTGTGAGACGATGCCTTGATCCAAGGTCTGACCTCCGTCCAGCAAGAGGAGGGTCTCACTCAGGGTGGCGCACTGAGCGGAGGCCTGGGCTTCGGAAAGGTTGTCGGAGAGGAGGAGGGCGCCCTTCTGCCTCGTGTTGGAATTCAGGGCCCTGTTCCAATCCAGGTCGTTCTGGTAGAGCAACCTCACACCCGATGAGATCGAGGAAGCTGCTTGTCGGATGGAAGCCGTTGACGAGTAGGTGGCCAGAAAGGTGAGGGCGAAGAGGAACACGTATGAGATTCCGACCTTGATCGGGATGAAGGACCTCATCCTCAAACTTGAATGAATGCTTGGATTTTCTTCTTCTTTTCCTTTCTTTCCCTTGCTTTCCCTCCTTCCTTCCCGTCTGTATGCCTCTAGCTCTATGCTTTCTACCTCCCTCCCTTGAGAGAGATCGTACGGCGTGGTGTCTTATTTGGAGTGTGAGGTCGTCGTCTCTACTCTTGTTTGACGCTCGACGCTCGATGGAGGATCGTTCTGAAAGAGTGACTTGTGGGTTAGGCAAACGAAGGGAGAGGGGGTTGAAGATGGACACAAGGGTCCTCTTATGTGTGGTTGGATGGGATCGGGATCGTCGTCGTCGTCGTCGCTCGTGCTGCTGATGGCGCTTTTCCTGATGAAGGGGGGAAATGGTGTTGGTGACCTTCGATTGACCCCGAAAGAGTAAATAAAGAGGAGGGCGGCGGGGTTCAAAGCCGGACAACGTTTCCAGGGAGAACTCCCGGTTGGTTGGTTGGTTAATGCCCCGCCCAACACCAGCGTACCTCCTTTCTTCAGCCTACGAGCGGTCCTCTCACTGTCATGTAGGGGGGGGGG
>KZ819960.1:0-31902 GCA_003144235.1 Violaceomyces palustris | reverse complement strand
GGGGGGGAAGGTGTGTGTGTGTGTTTCTCTTGCTCCTCCTGCGGTTTTCTCTTACGGATGCTTTTGAATGCATAGAGTGTATACTGGGACGTGGGAATCACGAAGCCCTGCTAGCTCAGTGGTAGAGCGTATCTCTCCTACCATGCCTGATCACCCGCCGACATACGCTTGTGGGGGTAGGATCAAGATGAAGTCGTGGGTTCGACCCCCACGTGGGGCTTCCCTTTTGGATCTCCTCCTACCCATCTTTTTTCTCCTTTAAATGACAAGGGAACCCCCCCCCCCACCCCCCCCTTTCCTTCCACCACCTCCCCATCTCATCCAATCCATCTCTGAATCGGAAAACCCACGATCCTTCGGGGGGGAAGGGTGTAAAGAACCTTCTTGGAAGGAGAGTGGGAACAAAATCCCATTCCGATCGGTACGAGGTATACCCCGCAGCTGGAAGGTTTGCAACCTATTTTACCGACCTCGCCCTTTCCTTTCCTTCTTTGCTAGTTCCGTTGCCACCTAGGGTAAGAGTGGGTCTTCGCTTCCTTTTCTAGGGAAGGATCCGTTCGGGAATGCAGGGTAGAGTGAGATTTGAAGAGAGGGGGAAAAAACCAAACCGACAGTGCGAATCGGGAAGGTCGGGAACCGGAACACCTGACGAGATTGGGGGGAGGAGAGAAAAAATAAGAGCCCCACGTGGGGGTCGAACCCACGACTTCATCTTGATCCTACCCCCACAAGCGTATGTCGGCGGGTGATCAGGCATGGTAGGAGAGATACGCTCTACCACTGAGCTAGCAGGGCTTCGTTACAGCCCAAACCCGCGAAGGTAAGTATAATGCTACAGCAAGAAAGACATAATGAAAACTCCACGTCTTCCCTACCCTCTCCTCATCGTAACCCGTCCAACCTCTCTCACTCTCACTCTTCGTCACCCCTCTATCCCTTCCTCCAAAGACAATAATACCACTCTGGGATCAATCTCAAGACATGTGAGTTCTGGTATGGGAAAAAGGGTTCGAAAGAGTTCCTTCCTTGCTATTCTTTCTCTCTCTTTCTTCATCTTTCCCCCTATTGAGGAAGGAGTTTTACAGAAGGGGAAGGGGAAAAGGGGTGTTGGAAATTAGAGACGGCTCAGTCATCACCACGACCTTTCGAGCTCAACTTGGCCCTCTTGGCTTGCTTCAATCCTTGGGATCGGTAGATGTCCTTCATCTCTGCCTTCCTCTTCTCGGCCCGGATGGCTTCGTCTTTCAACGCCAGCTTCTCCTTACTCTCCCTTCTCTCTACCTGCTTGTCCCTCCTGCTCGTATCAAATGGCAGGGGGAGGGGGGATAGGGAACGAGGGTCAGTGGAAAGGGTCAAAAAAATCGAAAAAATAAAATTAAAAGTACAAAAAAGCAAAAAAAAACGCACCTCTTCTGGACCTTCTCCTTCTGGACGGCTCTCATCTGCTGGAGCAAGGCTACAGCCTTCTTCTCGTCGCCCTCGAGGACGACGGCCCTCTTCTGGAGGTAGGTCTTCTTCTTCTGCGCCTTCATCGTCTTTGGCTTGGAGGCGAAGGGGAGCTCGGCCTGGAGCTTCTTCGGGATCTTGAGCGGGTTGAACTTCCTGTTCTCGGGCCTCTGGACGGGCTTGTAGGTCGAGTTGATGTTGAGAGGCGTCTTGATCTGCTCCTCCCTCCTCACGGTCCCCGTGAGTCTCATCCCTCTCCACTCCCGGGACGATGGGCTGAGGAGGAGGGAGGTGACCGGGTTGTAGAGCTTTCGAGGTTTGATCGAGTACCATGCTCTGAGGAAGACGATGTCTGAAAAGCAACAGGAGGGGAGGGGGGGGGGGTTGACCGAATGTTAAGAATCGTTGATCGATAGATGAGAGATAAGAGAGGGAAAGAAATTGGAAAGCTTGAAAGGGAACGATAAAAGCCCCCACTCACCACTCATGAGGATCTTGTCCTCAAACGCGGCCCTGAAATGCCCCTCAGGTTTGGCCAGCGCCTTCTTGACCTGACCCCTGATGCCCGAGACGGTCTTGATGTGAGCTCCTTCAAATTTGGCGACCTCGAGGGCGCTGTTGAACATGTCCTTGATGAATGCCGTGTTCTTGAACACCTTGGAGGGTGTTCCGGTCAACTTGAGCTTCTTGACGATCTTCTGGGTCCCTGAGTCGACGTCGAGGACGACGCCGGTGGCGCTGACCCGGAAGCCGGGCGTGTCAGAGTTCAGGGAATTGAAGGCGAGGAAGCCCGTGTTGGGAGCCGAGGTGGGTCCCCAGAAGGTGGCGAGGCAGTGCATGTGCTCAGGGGTGTACTTTAACATCCGGTTCCTGGTCCCATCGTCGAGGCTGTAGATGGGTATGCTCTGGAAACGCCTCCAGCCCAGACTGAAGATGAGCGGGTCGTTCGTCTTGAGGATCTTCTTGAACCACCTGTGCCTCTTGATCCTCACTTGCACGAAGCCGAACGTCTCCTCCGAGGCCAGGAGGCCACCGACTAGGAGGGGGAAGGCCGGATCAAAGTAGTTGACCAGCTCGCAGGGGACCTTGTCCAGCTCGAGGCGCACGTAGGTTCCGGGCCGGTAGCCCTCGACCAGTTGTCTCGTCTCCTCATCCTCGTTGGCGAATTCAGCTCTGTTCATCTCGGCCTGCTTGGCCAGGGCCGCCTTCTGCTCGTCGTACCAATCCTGCCCATCGCCGGCATCGTCAGGGTCGTCGTACTGCTCGTCGAACCTCCGCTTGAGCGCCTCCTTCTTGGCGGCTAGAGCCGCTTCCCTCGACTTTTCGCCCTTGTCGACTTGATCCCCGTTCCCCTCGGCGGCCTCTTCGTCCTCACCATCTGGGTGGTCGTCATCGTTGTCGTCACCATCACCATCCGCGCCGAGGTTGTTGGGCTCATCACCGGTGATGAAAAGGTGCCGGATGGAATCGAGCACCCTCTCGTTCTCCCATCTCGACAAGGCTTGAGGTTCGTAGGCGGGCCTCGACTGGTCGGGCACTTCGACACCATTTCCCTCCAGCGCGTCAATCCCATCACCCAAACCGTCCTTGGCCGGCCTGAAGAAATCGTCGTCCTCGATCCGATCCTCGAACGACGCAGGGTCGGAGCCCTTGTCATCGTTGGAGTCTCCATAGATGTCGCCGCTGGCGATCTGCTCGGGCGTCTTGTCTGAGTGGTAGATCAGCCTCGTCAGGTCTGCCCTCTTCCTCCTCCTGTTGGCCATCACCGTCTCTTGTGCCTTGCTGGCAAGGTCCCTCTTCCATGGCGCCACCTCCTCGTCACCGTCTTCCTCATCTTCGTCCTCGGAATCTTCTCCACCAGAGTCATCGTCCTCTCCCGATTGGTCTTCATCGTCGCCTAGTTCGAGATCCGAGTCGCTCTCTGCGTAAGCGATGTTTCCCTCACCCATCTCGTCCCCGCGGTCACCGTCGTCGTCCAAACCCCTTCTGGATCTGAATCTCCCGGTGCCTCGGTTCTCATCCCCGTCATCGTCGTATTCCTCTGGCTCCTCGTCCTCCTCGTCCTCCTCACCTTCGTCGTCGTCATCCCCGTCGTCGTCATCCTCCCTGACATCATCAAAGGCAGCCCTGCGAACCCTCTTGCCCTTGGAACGCGCAGAGTCGTCTCTAGGACTCTCGTCCGCTCTCAGAGGAGCGGCGGAGGATTCGAAGAGCTTTAGCTCGGCCTTGGAAGCCATGTCGTCAAGGGTCACCTTGGCGTCCTGGAGGTCCATGACCATCCTCTCACCCTCGCCCCTGTCTTGGTCGTCCTCGCCCTGCCCGTCCGCGTCGTCGCCCTTCCTGGTAAAGTTGCCAGGGACGTTGATGTAGACGGCGTCCTTGTCGAACATGACTCCTCCGACGTCGCTCATTGGGGCGTGGATCAACTTTGCCTTGTCGCTCAGCTTCCTCCTCTTTTCGCTGTCGTTGGTCGGGAGAGGGCAAGGGTCGTTGAGCTTCTCCACCGACTTGATAGAGAGATCTCCGGCGCCAGGGATGTGGACCCTCTGGTTGGGTCGGAGGTTGGTTCCCCTCAGGTAGCCGTAGACGGTGATGGTCCTGTCGGCCTTGGGGTTCTGCCTTACGAGCTCCCTTGGCGTCAGATCCTCGAGACGATCGGCGAGGAGGTAAGGGTGAGCGTTCCTGAAGATGAGAGGCCTGAACTTCATGACGCTGATGAACCTGCTCAGGTTCTGGATCTCGACGTCGGGGTAACGGCCGTTGATGATGCCGGAGAGGTAGAAGAGCTTGGCTCCGTCGTAGATCTCGGTCCAGAACCTCTGCTTGAGCCTCTTCTTGGTCGCCCTGAGCGTCTTTGACTTTTTGATCAGGTCGAGGTGGGTGAGGACGCCGATGACCTTTGGGAATCCGTGGGCCTGGAGGACGTTGAGGAACTCCATGGTCTCCATCTCGAAGCCGAAGGAGCCGTCGATCATGAGCAGGATCAGGTCGGCCACCTTGCCGATGTCGATCATCGAGTTGATGTCGTTGTTGCACTCGATGAAGGTCACCCTCCGCTTCTTTCCAGAGACGACGGTGACAGGGCCCTTGATCTCCGCGAGTGTATGCTTGGTGAACCTTCGGATGAGGGACCTCATGAGGGTCGTCTTACCGACGCCTTCGGGTCCGACGACGGCGACGATGATGGGAGGCGGTTCATCCTCAGGGGTCCTATCCACCAGGGGAACGTGGAGCCTCTTTTGATTCTTCTCTGCGTTCCTCCTGATCTGCTTCTCGGCTACGTGTGGGTTGGCCGAGATGAAGGCCTGATGGTTGGATCCATCCGTTCATGGCGTGAGGGAGGGAGAGGGGTGGTTCGTCAAACCTCGCAGCCTTTTGGAACCTTCCAAAGAGGACGAAGGAGGGAAAGGGAAAGGAGGAAAGAGGTTGAAGGGGAGCGGCTTACCTTGGGGTTGTATCCGTTCTGATGCTTGCTTGCCTTCTTGGCCTTTTCAGAATTCGGACCAGCCTGAGAAGGCCTGTGAGCTCGATGCTGTTGCTCGGACATGGTTGAGAGCGATCAGCCTTCTCGAACTCTCTGCGACCCCTCTCGCAAGTCGAGAGAGGCGAAGGAGGAAGAGGTGAGGTGCGGAGGTAGGGGTGGTGTGGGCCTCGGTCAGAGGATGGGGTGTCACCGTGACGGATATCTGGACCTCTCCTTTTCCTCCAGTGGGATGAGCCAAGCTCTTCGGAGGTTGGGAGGTGGCAAGGGAATCGGATCGGAGATAGCGAGAGCCAGAGAGACCGTTGGAGAGAAAAGGATACGGAGAGGGAAGTAGGCGATGGGTTGGTGGATGAAGACGATGAACAACCGTGTTGCCCATCGGTGGTTTACCATCACCTTCTTGGTTGTTCTCTATTTTCCATTTTTCAAGAAAACTTTTTTTTCTTTTTTTTTCTCTTTCTTTTCATTTTCTTTTTTTACCCCCCCCTCCTTCTTCCGCCACAATTGCATTGACGCTCTTCTTATTGTTGATGATCTCTTCTTCCTCCGGTTGCGCTATAAAAAGCGATTACCCACCCTCGCTTTGATTCTATTCATCTGGTGGAGAACTCTTTTCACGTTCCTTTGCATTCAAGGCTTTCGAGAATTTCCTTTCCACCTCTTTTCTTCTTTTTCTAATCCTTCGCTTATTTTTTCCCTTTCTTTTTGCTTTAAAAAGAAGAGGAAGGTTGACTCTTCCGTTTGGCCGATTGCTAATGATGACGTAAGCAAACATTCGTACTGACCAACCTTTGAGTACGTCCTCCTTGCGTTCGTACAGACTGATTCTTAGGACCATGAATGGTTCAGGGGAGAGAGTGTGCGCGTGTGTGTGTATGTGTGCCTCCAGCAACGATCGAGGCCAAGGCGAATGTCGGCATCCATGTCATCTCCACTGACGGAAGGCGGTAGGAAGGCAGCAAGTGAGGCGGCCAACCTTCAAGCGTCTCCAAAAACCTCTAAAAGAGGTGGGGGTGGAAAGGAGGGGAATGGGTGGATTGCTCGCATTCCGAGTCGTACAAGCGAGAGAGAGGAAGAGAGAGAGTGGGTGTGGTTTGTACGTGTGCGTGTCTGTTTGTCAGTGCCTGGGTCGATCAAGGCCTTTGAAACTTGGGCGATGGAGTAAAGAAAGGTGTTGTTTCGAAAGGCTGAGGGGAAGGATGGGGCAACAGAGGGGGACGAATGATGGGGAAAGGGGGTAGGAAGGAGTGCAAAAATCGAAACTTTAAAAAAAAGGAAAAAGAAAAAAAGAAACAAAGTTAAAAAAAAATAAAAAAAAAGATAAAAAAAAGGTAGAGGGGAAAGGAGAGGGACTGGGCAATCAAACAAGGAGAGGAGAATGGAAGGGGGACAACGTGGAAGCGGATTTCATTTGGGGAGTGTGGGAAAAGGGTTGGGTTGAATCACTAGATGCTAATGCTCTCTGGACTAGGATTGATCTTGCTCTTGATGGGTATGATGGTAGACTCTCCGTGGTTGAGAGAATGCTTGTTTAGAGACAGAGGAATTATGCTTAGATCCTTGATTGTTCAATGATAGCGAGCTCTTGCAGGTTGAGGGGAACGCAAGGCCTCTTCTTTCGTATCGTTTTCTTGTACACTTTTTCTTCCTCTTTCCAAAGTCTTTCCTTGGGCAAACCCTGCTGCAGGTGAAGTGAGCCGTGGGGAAAGGGTTTTCACAATCCGCCATCCAGTACGGCTCGGACGTCGTCGACTTCGCATAAATCAGCCAGGAAGGGGCAGAGGTCCGTGAGCTCGGTGTCGTGGGGGTCATTGAACCAACTCGAAATCGGGACCGCATTGTTCGGATGGAAGATGTACGAGGCGGGCGAGTTGTCAATGATGATCGTCTCGGAGATGTCCCTCCCGAGCTGCGACAAGTCCTTGACGTAGTTGCCCTTGTGATTGTAGCAAGACTCCCGAAAGAGGCGATGTCGGACCACCCTGTGTATATCTAGCATATCCAGGACCGGATCGGCGTACTTGCTCAAACTAGCAGTGAAGACCACCACCTCGTAAATCTCTCCCATCTTCCTCATGAATTCGTCCACACCGGGTCTCTTGATCACGTACACATTGTGCACAGTGCCCTCGATCTCCACGGGAACGATGAAGTCTGCATTTTGGATCATCTGTGGGAGAGGTCCAAAGATTTGGGAGGTGTGTCAGAACGCAGAGCATTTTTCGACGGGAAAATCGAACTGAGGTCATCCCTTGAAAGGAAGAGAGAAAAGAAAAGGAAAGAAAGGAGAGTGGAGGGGAGAGGTTGTCAAGTGCATGAGATCAACAACGGTGATCGTAGGTCACGAACCTTGAAGCTGCTGTGGACCAGAGTCTCGTCGAGGTCCAGCACGAGGCACTTCCGCCCAGCATCCTCATCGATTATCGGGACAAGGAGCGGCTGCAAATTGCCGTACTGTGAACGACGGTGGTGGCGAGTGGGGAGAAGCAACAAGGATTGAGTAAAAGCATCTCATCAAACTAGCGTTGGAACGACAGGTCTCAAAGGGATCCATGAATAGATTCAGCCGTATACGGGCCTGGCTGTAGAGGCTCAATACTCACCTCGTCTCTTGGGATGCCCATGCCGCCTTGCATTATCAGCCGTTGCTCTTCCGTCTGATCGTCGTCAAGGTAGTCGCCGTCAATGTCCTCATCCTCCTCGTCCTCATCCTCCTCGTCATCCTCCTCGTCGTCCTCGTCGTCATCATCTTCGCCATCATCCTCCTCGTCGTCTTCCGACGAACTCTGACCATCAAGCGAAGCGTCGGCGCCTTTGGAGCTCGCTCCCGCCTTGAGAGCCTCGTGATTAACGAACGAGGAACCCGGAGGAACCACGGCGCCTGACATCACGTCGCCAGTCTCTTCTTTCGGAAGCCGGGTTCCACCGCCTGGGCTCGTGCCGGTCTTGCTTGGGAGAACAGCATCGCCATTCACGCCCGAGGTCTTCGGGTTCGGCGTTCTTGGAGGAGATAGGTTCTGAGTGCCTTGCTTTGTAGAGTCGAGTCTGGCGCCTTGCCCTTGCCGCTGGGCGTTTCTGATCGAAGTCTTTTCGCCGACATCCTCGGCGGCCATCACCGCTGCCCCCGAGGAGCAGGTGAGGAAGGCCAAGAACTTCTGTTTGAGTGAGGCGGGCTTTTGCTTCTTTCGCGGTCGCAAAGGGGCCCGGGCTTTAGCGGCGGCTGGTTTTTCGCTCTCGGGCCCTGAAGCAGAGACATTTACCGGTGGAGGCACGGTCACCTTGTCTCTACTATTGAGTGAAGGCCTCTTAAGATCGCCACTCGCGCCCCTGCCCTTCTCGTCCCCACTTGCGGTGAGCAGCGTATCCTTCCTGACCAGTTCAGCATCTTTTTCAACCGACCCCTCGCTGCTCTCGCTCGCCACCTTGTCCGCGGACTTGTCGAGATCTAGAAGGGCCAGTGGGGCTGTCACAGAGCTGTTCATCGTGTTGCCAGCCGAGGCGTCTCCGATGATCGTCGACGAGGGTTGGTACGAATGTTCGGTGGTTTGCTCCCTGTCTCTTTCTGCGTCGGTCACCTCGAGATCTTGAGCCTGAACCTCGGCTCTGGAATCAGCTTGTGCGGCCGCCTTGGTTGACGTCAAGTCGCTCCCTCCCTGTGTGGCTGACTGGGCCGAGGCAGCTCCCGCTCCAGATTCGGCAGCCTCGGCGACCGTCGAGGGAGACCCAGAGGCCACCATCACCACGGTCTGATTTTGATTTGCAGCATCTCCAGAGGCGACTGCATTTGCAGCCCTCTTCTTCTTCTTCTTCCTCTTTTTCGTCCCATCTGCTTGCGATCCGGTCACCTTGACTGGCCTGACTGGTCCTCTGCGCACACCGACGGGAACCTGACCGGGTTGAACCTGGGTGATGACGGACGCCAAGGCGCTCGAACCCGAGGCGGACGGTTCGGGAACCGATGTGATGGGGTTAGACATTGCCCCACCTTACACGATAAGCTGTGAATCTGTTTTCCGACGGATTCGTGGACGAAAAGGTGTTTGAGAGCGGGAAATCTCGCAAAACGTTGATGGGAGAGAGGTGGAAAAGTGAAGGCTTGCTGAAGTTGTATGCTATGCAGAGGGGGGGCTCTTATCAAGTCCTCTTGTTGCTGATTGGGTTTGGGTCCTAAGGTAATGCCGGAAAGTCGCCCAGGTCACCGAAAGCTATGATACCTTTGAGAGGACTGAGAAGCTACCGAAAGACGATGTCGTCCACAAGAGAGGGGAAGTCAATGAAGGGACGTCGAAAAGGTATGGGAAGAGGATATCAACCAGAGAGACGAGAGGCGGCCTCGAAGGAGGATAGGATGAAAATTGTTCTATCGGGAGAAGGTTGAAGTCAAGGAGCGTCGGTAATATGATTTGATGTTTGTGAGATGATCACTTCTCAAATTTTGTGATAGCACTAAACCGAAAGAAGAAGAAAACGGTAAAAAAAATGGGATCGATGCCGGTACTATGGCACGTTTTTTGCCTCCTTGTACCTTGATGCGGCCTTTCCTTCCGGTTTCAGTTGATGAGCTTTCACTTGTCTCTCTCTTTCGTGGGATCCACTGTGCGAAGGGCCGCTGCAGGAATTTGGACAAGCGGATGGAGGGAACGGTGATTGTCGATAAGCTTTTCGAAGATGCTGTAGACGGGGAGCGCTCCGAACCCGACGAGGTGTATATTATTTAAGGGGAGGAAGAGAATCGTGTTTGAAAGCCGAGTGATAGTATGCCAAAAGTGATATCCCTGACGAAGTGAGCCGCTGATGCTGAACGAGCCCTTGAAAAGAGCAAGTCGGGGTAGGAGAAGTGGGTGCTCTTAGGCGGTCGCACCGAGTAGAAGCCGAATGCGAACTGTGTTGGTTCCCGACGACGTATGCAGTGATGATGCTCGGATGGATGGTAGACGGGAATTCAGGGTTGAGAGGCTGGGGAGGAGGAAAAGGAGTAGGAGAGAGAGGGAGAGGGAGAGAGAGAGGGAGAGGGAGAAGTCGACGAGAGACTGAGATAGTGTTTTGGTGCAGGGGATGGTCGCGAGAAGGGGTTGGTGGAAGGATTCGGGGGTAGACAGCTGATCCTTCGCGTTCCGTCCTTTAGGTCGTGCTTGATTTTCTTTTCACCCCTTCTTCTTCTCTTCCTCTCTCCTTTGTAAAGTTGAGGACTTGTAGAGGTTGAGGCTGTTGTGGCTGTCAGGAAAAGGAGGAAGGGGTGAGCGCTTGGAGGAGGATGACAGAACGAGAACAAAACCTTGGACGACAGAAGTCCGAAGGCGGGTGTAGAGAGGGTTAGACGGGATGAGGTAGGGGAGGAGCGTTGAAAGAGTCAAAGGATGAGGGGGAAGCGAACGACGAGGGGAAGGGGCGAGTCCGTTGAGTAGAATCGTATGCGATGATTGAGCTGCTGTGGATGAGCAGGGCGAGCGTGAGCGAGGAAGAGAGAGAGTGCGTGCGGGTGGTGGGCGGCGTGTTGTGTGTGGATGTGCGCGCCTTTGCGACCCCGGGCAGGAAAAGGGGATATTGGATATTGGTATAATCAAAACACGCAAGCGAATCGAGGGCGAGAACGAAGAACGAAAAGAAGAATAAAAGAGAGAGAGAGAGAAAGAAAGAAAGAAAGAAAGGGATCCGTAATGGTAGAATGAATGAGAATAAAAAATCAATGCTTTTGGCGTTGGGCTGCTTGGGGAACGGGTCCAGTGAGGCTGCAGTGGGGGCTCGGGCCCTGGGGAAATTTAGCATGTACGCGTGCAGTTGAAAGGAAAACAAGGGCGGAAGGGGAAGGGTTGCAGGTGAGCCTGAGCGAGCGCAACGGTTGGGCCAAGCTGCAAGCCATGAGTTGTTTGTTGTTATCTCGGTAAGGATTCGTGATCGCCACCCTGGAAGTGCTTTTCACCCCAGTGGGAGTCATGAGTGTGTGAGCTGATGATGGCTGTCACCGTGTGCAAGTACATGCTTTCTTACAGTCAGACCGTGAGTGTGCTGGGTGGGTTACGAACCTTGGGCAAATGTGGGCAGAGACCAGCCCCCACTCACTCTTGTGATGCACACTCCGCGACTATCCAGATAAGAATCACCCTCTGACTGTCACTCAGACCGTCCAGCAAGCACCAAATCGTCAAAGGAGAAAGAAGTATGGCTATTCAGCATCCAACTCGAGAATATGGGAGTTGTAGAGGAGACGGGGGGAAACATTGGAGGCGAGGTAGGCTTCCCCTTTGATCGAGACTCTGACCCGAAGCCCACGGGTAACTACTGCAGATGGTCTGGTCCAAATTCAAACCGCCCACGAACTCTTTCGCCTCGGACTACACTCGAGTCCGAAGTGGGCGAGTCGCTCTCGGAAAGGATGAAGCGAAAGAGAGTAGCCATGGTTCAAAAAACGGCAGTGAAGTCGGATTCTCTAAAAAAGATCACCAACTGTGGAAACGAAGAGCCAGTTTTGGTCTTCATTAGTATGGAATTTTTTTTAAAGGGATTAGGAATCGAGGATCGAGTTCTTGGAGGTATATAGCACGCACCTGGGGATTCGCAAGCCTCACATCCGCCGAAATTTAATACGGTATTCAGTCGCTGTGATGCACTATCACCTCGAGTTCTAATCGCAATTCCCAAGACGAGTAGGCAACGCCTCCCTCCCTCTCCCATCTTGGCCTCTTTAGAGACAAGTCGCTGGGTATTTCCCAAGTTGCCGCCTTGGAGGAGACGCCTCCTTCCTTGCGACTAGACACCCTCCGATGAGGACCAAGGTGATCGCCAACATGCTATGTGTACTGCCTCTTTGCACTTGTGTTGTGAGTTGCGACTGTGTGAGCACTCGACTATTGCTCTCTAAGAAACAGTTCTCAAGTGTCACGGTACTTCTCTACATACTCACAACTGTAATGGGTACTCTCACCATTGCGTGCTTGTCCACCTAGATACACACGCGAGTTCCCAAGATACAAATGCCGCCGCGAACGAAAGATGGAGCAGCTCAAAGCGTAAGCGACGAAAAGGAACAGCTTTGACTGAGACCGATACTCAGCTCGTGCGGAATCAGCGGCTAGTCAAGCTCCGCCAGATCAGAACAGCGCAACCCGACACCAAAGACCACCTGCTGAACCACCTGAAACCTTCCTCCTCTCATCTTGATCCTCTCGAAACTTTTTTCTATCCAGCCAAAGTGGAACAGGGGTCCTACCCAAGTCACCTCCTCCCTCGCCTTGCACTCCACGGACGGGTCTCTCTCTAAACTCTGGTCCCTTTCCCCTTCCCCTCTAGATGCATATACATACATACAGTGCTGTACTGTACATACGCGTAATCAACATGGCTCATACTTTGCTGGAGAAAGTTCAAGCGTAGAATGAATCGAAAAAGATGGCGAGGGGATGAAGAGGAGGGGTGGGGAGGGGGAATGGGTGGGGGTGGATCGTCACCGAGTCCCCTCTCTTGTCTTCGCCTCGTTCCTTGCTTTGGTTCTCTCCTTCCTTGTCTTTCTTCCTCTCCTTTTCTCACACCTCCCATCCTAATACGCCACAAGGGTGCGTAACAAGTGCTCTCTGGGAGAGATCTTTTGGGTTTCCCCTCCCACTACTAGATGGGTGACTACCGCCAGTCTCTTCCAAGATGACACTAGGCGTTCCAACCTACGTGCGACCACTGGTCGGTGGATGTTGTGCAGAGAGGCAAGGAGGTTGGTGAGTGAAGATGACCACTGCACAAGGTTTGGTTGGGTTTCAAAGCAGAGTGAGACGATCGACGCATGCACTGCAGATCAGCGTACGAAGCTGCAGTTGATAGATTGTACATGATTCGGTATCAACTTGTTGTGCACCCTTCTCGTCCTCAACGTTCGAAAGGCAAAGTAGGTGGGCTGAGTTGGATTCGCAGCGTGTCCTCTCCTTCCTCTCCATCCATTCGATTGGGTTGAAAGACTCTCACTCTGCATGGTCTTGCTTCCTGTCGTTGACGGCCTTGACCTCTCTCTCTCTCTTACACCATTCGTACCTAACACCCTTCGATTCCCTCTCCCTGAGTCCTTTTCGATCGTACGATTTTATATTTTTTCCTCTCTTTTTTTTAAGAAAAATCAACCTTGCTTTTATCCTCTTGGAACACGTTTAGCCAAATCTCATTCCCGATCTCTCTCTCTCGCACAATTCCCGATCGTACCTGCTGACTAATCAAACCAAACGCGCTCTCCCTTCCCCTTCTTCTCCACTCCGTCGTGACTGACTACTCTGATGAAGATGTCCACACACTTTGGTAGGAGGTCTAGCAACCTTCCTACCCCGTGTCACCCGACATCTCTCTCCCAATCACCACCACCTACACGTTTCATAACAAGTTAAGTGGGCACAAGAAGTCAAGTGTACATCCGTTCGAGAACATCGCGAGACGACCAGAGAAAGGTCGATACTTGGCTCAAAGCTCAACACAGAAGCGGTGCAGAGAGAGAGGAGGCACGACAGCAACGAAAGGGACCGCCATCAAGAAATCATGTTCCCGTCAAGGTTGAAATACAAGTCTGGAGGGGCCTCCAACTCTGCGTCATCCTCGAGGGTCTGTCAGAGGTGCGAGCAGACGGGTCACGCAACCTACGAATGCAAGAACCCCAGGCCATACAAGTCGAGGCCAACCAGAGCTCAAGCGTTCGACAACCCCAAATTGGCAAAGAAACTGGCAAACACGCAGGTCGAGATACCGGAAGATTTCAGAAGGTGAGTTTCGAACTCCTGAAGGCCTTTCATACTCCTCTCTTTTTCATTTCTCCTCCTTCACCTCCTTCCATCTTGCGTCCCTTTCTGGGGCTCTGGGGGCAATTATTTAACCTTTAGATACGGAGTATCAAGGCGGTTTGCGTGTGGATCCGAATGGATATACGCCGGCCGGTGGGGCAGGGACGCAGCCTGGCGCCTGGCACATGCGTCCAAACGCCGCGGTATACCCCTTTCTCCCTTGAACCTTTCATGGCCACCGAATGTATGCATCATCGTAACGGAAATCGCTGAACAACTTCTTCTCTCCCATCCCCCCACCCCCCTCTCCCACATTCCTCTCAGGAAAGGGACAGCGGATTCCATCTTGGCAAAGAGGTCAAAGGAGCAGGAAGCCAAGTCTGGATCAAAGAAAAGATCGTCACCATCCAAGCCCTCGGTTGACAAAACCTCGGTGTCGAGGAAGAAAATCAGGAGGAGCTCGGTGTCCTCAAGCTCTTCTAGCTACACTTCTTCCAGCGTAACCTCCTCCTCATCTTCCGGATCTTCCCCCTCTTCTCGCTCTTCGTCTTCACGTTCAGGCACTTCTAGGACCTGGACCGGAAGCGATTCCGAATCTTCTTCTTCCGATGGTTCCAGAAGGGATGGGCGGCGGGGAAGGGGTAGTGGGGGTAGGAGCAGGGGCACGCGCGGAGAAAGCAGAGATGTAAGCATTGAGAGGGTTGGCAGGGGAAGCGGAAGGGATAGAGAGAGGCGAGGCTCAGACGCGAGCGTCTCGAGGTCGGTATCGAGATCCTTGACCAGGTCATTCTCAGGGTCAGAAGCTTCGAGATCGAGGTCGAGGTCGAGGTCGAGGTCGGTGGCTTCTTCCTCCAGGTCTCGATCAAGGTCGCCTGCCTCCTTCTCCTCTTCGAGCGATCGATCCAGGTCAGCAGCATCCATCCCAACCGAGCGCCTTCAGTCTAAAGAGAAGAAGGGAGATCGCGATTGAGGTTAATTTCAACCTTGCTCGCCTAGCTCGCAAGGGAATTCACATGCGGTGTCCTTGTTCGGAATGTCATCCTACAAAGAGAGGGAGATCAGGTGGGGCCCTTCAACCCCCCCCCCCCCCCCCCCTCCTTGAACCCTCATGAGAATGAAGCACGACCTGTCACTGTCGGAATCGTGGGGCATACGACAGGATTTTCGGTCTGTGGGTCTGTAGCCGAGAAAGTCCCTCCCTTCAAACCAACCATCTCCAAATCCCTTCCCATGGTAGATATCACGACGATTCTTTCGCGGATCTGTTTTTTTTTCTTCCACTCTCTCGTTGATTTCGATACTCGAGGCGAGGCGGCATTCAAGGATAATGATTAAAGGAAAAAGAAAAAAAGAATCAAGAGGAGGAAAATGACATCTCTTTCAAATCTTCGGAGCGATCGCACCCAAGATGCAGGAAACTTTCGCTCCTCCCTCTCCCGATTTTTTCTTCAGGTCTTTCTTCTTTTGGTCCCCCCTTCCCTCTCTACCCGCTGAGGCTGAGGAAAGTGGGATGAGGACGAAATACGGGATTTTAGATGACGTCTTGAGCCGAGATACCTTCAGCTGGCCAGAGCCATCCGAATTGATCGGGTTGGTCACCGCATTGGTAGGAGGTGACTGTTTTGAGTCCCGGGACCAGGATTGTAGCGTCATTATTATTTTTCCCCATTCGCGAAAGTAAGGAAAACGGAAGAAAGGGATGGAGAGGGACGGAAACAAGAGTTGGGGAGGGGGGGAAAGAAATGAATCAGCGACTCTCGTGGAGGAAGTGGTGACTTTTGTGAGAGGGAGGGAGAAAGTGTTGGTGTTTAAGGTGTGCCAGCCCCTTTCACTTTGGGGTTTCAAGAAGAAGAAGAAGAAAAGAAAAAGAAAAACTCACGTTCGTCGAACAGCCTCTGGGCGTTGGCGCCGGCGGTCTTCCCGTCACCCAAATCGATCCTGATCACCTCGTTGTCTTCCGGCAAGCCGAACTTGGGACCTTGGTGATCATCGTCGGATGATCCATCTCCCTTGAGGAGGATCGGAGGTTTGCTGTTGAAAGAGATGGAACGGACGGGGGTGATGCCGGCGGCGGTTCCGGCGGCCATGAACTCGGAGAAGGAGTTTGCCTTGACCTCTTCGAAAGAGACCGGTCTCAGCTCGACCTTCCAACCGCAGATCTTCTCGGCGATCTGGCAGACGGAGAGCTTGGTGACGCTCCTTAGGATCGAGGTGCTCTCAGGAACCACCAAGGTGACTTGATCTCCCTGGTGATTCTGCTTGATGGCGAGGGCGTTGGAGGTGCTGAACTCGTCAATGTGGGTCCTGGTGGCCGAGTCGAGGTGCAAGGTGATCGGGTAACCCTTCTTCTTGGCCTCGGCCGTGGGACGGAAGACGGGGGCGTAGTTACCGCCAAGTTTTGTGTGACCCGTTCCCAACGGGGCGGTCCGATCGAAGGTGTCGAGGACAAAGGCGTCGACGGCGGGGATGGAGGAGGAGGAGCCGTAGAGCGAGCCAACGGGAGAGACCCAGACGATGAAGGTGAACTCGGAAGGTGAGTCGAGGATCAACCTAGGGCCGGAGGCGATGAGCAAAGGTCGGATGTAGAGCGCCCCGTTAGAGGCCTTGGGTTTGTAAGGCGGTACGAACTCGAGGTTGCCGGCGACGGCGGCCTTGAGCGCTCGAAGGAAGAGATCTTCGGGTACCTCGGGCATGGAGGCCATCCTGGCCGAAAGGTTGAGCCTCTTGCTGTTCTCTTGTGGCCTGAAGATGTGGACAGAGTCTCGACTGGTCCTGAAAGCCTTGATCCCTTCAAAGCACTGCTGGCCGTAGTTGAGGCAGGTGGCGGCCACGTGAAGGTTTAGGTTTGGATCCGTGTGCCACTCTAGGTCTTGCCACTGACCGTCTCGGTAGGTGACTCGGACATGACCGTTAACCTCCCTCTCAGAGAAGCCGAGGTTGTTCCAGTCGAGCTTGGAGGTGGGAGGCGTCGCCTTGGCCGGTTGGTTGCTGGTCATGGTGGTTCTCGATTCACTCGGGGTTCTCTACGTTACGGCGAGGTGGGGATTTGTGGTGAGGGATTGGGAAACAGTAGGGCAGATCAAGATCAAGGAGGGGGGAGATGGAAGAATGCGAAGGTGGTGGTAGGATGGTCGGGGTTTTGGCGGGAATGGGAAGGAATGGAGGTGGGAGGGAGTGACTCACTCAAAAAGAACAGATCGTAAGTCATCCGTCATCGATGCCGCTTGGGTTGAGGTTGCCTCGGCATCCAATCCCATCCATCCCTCCGACCCAACCCCGGGCTCTCATCCTCCTTCTCCCCTCGTCCCATCAATTCCTCTCCGTTCCAGCTCTTTCCTCTTGTCATCCTCCATCCCATCTGGTGCCACCTCTGTTCCAGATCGGCCGTATCGGAGAGAGGAGAGAGGAGGGAGGGGAGAGAGAGAGAGAGAGAGAGAGAGCGACTCTCACACTCGGGTCTCTCACCTGATGAAAGAATTCCATCATTCCCCCGCACGCACAAGCCATCGTCCATACCGAGTCCATCTGGATGGTGATCCCTTCACTCGCTCGCTCGCTCACTTCCATTCACCCCTCTCGCAACCCCTTCCTTTCCTTCCCCTTACCCCCCCCCCCTCCTCGGCCTTGTTACCAACCCCCTCCCAGCCCGGCTCATCCCACTCCCAAGAGGGGGAGCCCTAAATTCCTCAAGAGCGGCGGCGGACCTCCCTCCCCAAAATGGTGTCATTCACCCCCGCCCTCACCGACAAGCACTCGATCATCCTCGCAGACATCTTCTCCAAGTCGTCCCTGCACCTTCAAATCCCCACCCAAGCCGAATCCCAATCGCAGAGGGATATCGCCTTTTACGACGAGACCTTGCTCGTCAACCTTGTCCTGAGCCTGCCCGTCTCCAACGCCCTCCCACCCCCTCCAGACCCGAGTCCCTCAAACCTCGACCTGACCACCCTCGTACCCTTGCCTATACCACCACCCTCTCCCTCATCCCCCCATCCCCAAGTACCACTCCTCCTCTCCGCCCTCCTATCTTCCCTTCACGTTGGTCTATTCGCAGACTATGTTCCGTCCAACCCATCCAGCCAAGCTCCCAACAGCTTCAATCCGTACACTCCCTTGCCGACCATACCCACTTCTCAGATCGCCTATCAGCGTTCAACCGATGCTTCGCAGCAACCTGGCGGGCAAGGATCCTCCGATTCTGTCCAGTGCTTCTCCACATCGTGGGAGGGAAACAAGGTAGCCCCGAGAAATGTGGAAAAGAGGGAGGAGGAGGACCAGGCCGGTGATTTTCGGGGCCTCATCTCCTTTCAAGACCAGAGGTGGAAAGTTCAGTGGTACTGCGACCTACCCGTTGGTGAGCACTGGTGTCCCCCGCTCCAACCCTTTCCGAAGGATGCTGAGTACCAGATTCAGACTCAGCCTAACCTAACCCTCCCCTTGGATCCCAACCCCAACCCCTTCACAATCAAAAAGTCTTCATGAACACCTCCTTCGCGCGACCCCTGCTCTCAGTCACCTCTTCCTTGACCCTTCGACTGGCACCCAAGATCATGTCTCACCTCTTCTCCACCCCCGTCGCGAGCCAATTCTCCCACTCACTCCTCTCTCCCCTTCACGAGGGCCCCATCTACCCGGACGAATCACCGACCGAGAGGCTCGCACGCTCGCGGGCATCGAGTGCTCTTGGCCTCGACGGACCCAACGGTCTCGGATCACGCCTGGCCGAGTTGCCCAACGACGTGCTGGGAACCAAGCTCGTGACCCCCAAGTTCGGCGAAAAGGCCCTGGCCGAAGTTGAGGTGAGGAGGAATCGGGCCCTTGCGGCTCAAGTCATTGTGCCTTCGAAACCGAAGGCTCGCGAGGAGGAGGTGGATCTCGCCGGTGAGGACCTTGGTCGAATCGGTCTGCAGGTCCGACCCAAGGGGGGCAAGGCGTCGAGAGGAGGCTCGGATGAGGAGGAGGAGGCGAAGGAGCGTGAGGAAGAAGTCGTCCCCACCTTGCAGGTTCTCAAAAGGAGTGTTCGAAAGGTGCTCGACGTTAGAAGTGGGCTCAGTGTCCGGATGAGGACCGTCTACGCCGTACCCCCGCCCAACACTCAAGAGCGCTACAAGCGCCTGGCAGGCGACAGCCTTTCACTGGAAGCCGACCATGGCGAGAACGGGACAGAGCAGGACTCTGACTCCAATGCGCTCGTCCTCTGTGTCGAGCTCGAGAATGGTCTGCACACTGGGCTCGACTTCCTTGTCGAGGGTGTCGACATTCGCGTCGGCGGAGGCCAGGCGGACGACGAGGAGAGCGAGTCCGAGGTCAGCGTCAAGCTTCTCGACCAAGGTGATCACCAACCCTTCCCTCTGAGATTGGCCCAAGGTGATCAGAGGAACCTGCTCTACTATGTCCAGCTCGACCCTTCGCTCCAGTGGCCAAGGGAACGACCCCCTGCGGGTTTCAGAAGAAACTTTGGCATCGTAGTTACCGGGAAACCCATCATTCTCTCTCCGTCCAAAGCGACTTCATCCGCCGACGCAAGGGATGAGGCTGGCGTCGACCTGATCACTCCGACGGCATCGTTCCCATCGAGGTGGAACTGCAACCTTGATCTGACATCGCTCGCAAGCGCAAGGGAGCGCCGATCGAGACTCTCCGCGGACGAGGCGCCGCCCGAGATGAACTTGAACTCCTCCGAGAGGGCCCTCCAGAACCTTGGGATCGCAGGAAGTGCAAGACACTCTGCTCTTGCATTGGAGCAAGCGTACCTGGCGGATCGACTGAGCTGTGGTGGGAACCCCAATGTCGAGGGAAACCCGAACCGCCGTCAGCCCCGACTGCCCACCACCACTCCATTCACTGAGGCGAACCAGGGCCCGAGCACCCCAGTCAGGACCGTGTCGGGACAGATGGGACCTTCGAACGCAAGCAGGAATTACCCCCCTTCCCTCTCCCTTTCGGGGATGAGGAGGCCTTCCAACTGGTCCACAGGGCCAGTTCGGACCCCTACCTCAGCGAGTGTCGGCTTGAGCGCGACCCACGGTGGCTTCGCGGACCGAGCGATTTCCATTTATCAACCTGATACAACTACGCCGCAGACGCCAAGGACCCCGACCACTTGGAACGGCGGTATGCTTTCCAGAGCAAGGAGCCGAGCCGCAAGCGCCGCTGCAGCTGCCGCCACCGCTGCCGTCTCGAAGGATAGCTTTGGCGAAGACCACAGGAACACTGGACCGCTCTGGGAGCAAGCCAGCGGCGGATTTGACTTGGAATCAATCACGGACAGGAGAGCTAGCTTACCCAGGAACAGAGCTGAGTCTCAAGTTTTCAGTCACCACCACCACCACCAACGATTGTCGGGAGCGAACGGTTGGGGCAGCAGGGATCTCTGGCCATGGTCGGAAAGGCACGAAGGTGGAGCCTCGTCCGGATCGAGGCCGGACTCGACAGGCTTCCTTCACCAGCAGTCTCGAACGGAAGAAAGATATAGCCAGGATACGCAGCAGCAGCAGCAGCAACAACAGCTGTTGCGATATCGACAAAGGAGTACGGTCGGAACAGCGCTGGGGATGTTGGCCATCTCTTGCAGGATGATCAAGGACGCAGACTCGCATCACCACGGGAGGCCACCCCTCGATCATCGTCGAAACCCGCCGATGCCCGGGGAGGAAGTGGGCTTTCAAGGACGACGGGATGAGATGAAGGCGAACGGCATCGGCGATGAGATTGCGTCGGAGGTTCCAGGGGAGGAGGAAGGGAGCGACAAGAGGATCAGCAGCATCACGTTCCACTCGAATCGAAAGGGGGAAGATGGGGAGATCGAGTCGAGAGCTCTGACCAGCTCAGACATCGATGGTGTCGTTGCAGCTGAGAAGGGCGAGATTGCGGATCTGGATGGAGAAGGAAGGGTTGCCAGGTGCAACCTGTTCAACGACCTCCGAGCCGAGGCGAGCAGCGTCTTCAAGGTATCCCAGGTCGTCGCCCTCGAGCTCTATCTCAGCTTGAAGGCGCCGATCCCGGAAGCCAACGGCGTTGGACCGGGAACTCACCTCCCCAACGGCCCGGAATCGGACGAGGTGGTGGAATCCATGCCAGCTTCGAGGGGAATCCACTCGGATCCGATGAACCAAGGCATGATGGACCTCGGTGTCCGTCCTCCTGCCGGTGGCAAGAGTTTGACCGTCTACTTCAGTTGGTGGGAGGAGGAGACGGAACAGGCGGAGGCGGAGGGAGAGGGGGAAGGGGAGAAAGGGATGGGTCCTCGTCCCCTTGATGGGGACTCCATCGATGGAGGCTCGGTGGATTCCGGGCCTTCGTCGAGCGTTGGAGGCGGTCGAACCAGATTGATGGATACCGAAGGTAAGAACGTTTCCTTCCCTTTCCCCCCACCTCCCACTTGCCAGCAAACCACCTTTTCGATCGTTCGGTCTGACAAAAAAAAAAAAAGTTCCGATCTTGGGACGGTTTCCGACCTCTTCCCATCAACCGGGTTTTTTTCCCCCCCAATATGTTCCAGCGGCAAGGAAGAGACACTTTCAACTCCGACACCAGATCGACAAAACCAGTGGTCTCATCCCTTTGGAGAACCACGTCTCTCTTGGGTGAGTTTCTTTTGGGGGGGGAGGGAAGGTGCTTTGAGAGAAGGAAAGAGTGTAAAAGGGGGTGTTTCGTTCAACCCCCGTCCCCGACAAGGTGCTCACCTTCCCTAACCCCCATCGATTCCCGTTTCTCCCTTCCTCGTCCATCCCCTTTCCCCAACAACCCCCCTCAAGACCGATCCAAGCGGGGACGTCGGAGATGGCGAGGATCCGTCTGTTCTGCCTTTCCAAAGGTCTTCACGAGGTCCCTCCTCTTTCGATGACGTTGGTCGATCCTTGGGACGGTCACGTCTTACAGGAGAAGATTCTCAGGGGTGTAGGTCAGGTCTACGTCGTCGAATGAATGGGGGGGGGGGGGGGGGGGGGCTGTCACACGCACACTCTTTCACGAAGAAAACATCCGAGTTCGCCCCCAAAGGTGTGATCCTTCAGAAAAGTTTCCCTCCCCTTGAGCGAGAGTGGGAAATGGGTTTGACCCTTAACCCCCCCCTCTTGACGCTTGGGGATTCATCATTTCTCCCAGAATCGATTCGACAAGTACATCATGAGGAGGGAAGGTGAAGGAGTTGAAAGGGGGGGAAATAACGAAAAAGGAGAGCCTCGTCGTCCCTCACTTGGAGTGGGAAGACTTTTTCATCCTCCTCTTCTTCTCCGATTTCGGCATCTTGTTCTTCCTCCTCTCCCTGGCCTCTTCCTTGACCTCCTTCTTCCTCTCCTGTGGGAATCGCGGGGGGATTGAAAGGAAACCAGAGAAACGGATCAGTCACTCCCCCCCCCCCCACCCAGATGGATCGGCCCCTTCCTTTCCCTTCTGCTTGGGAGAAACTCACCTTCTTGGCCTCCCTATCCTCGTGACGATGTCCTCTCGGAACCTTTTCGACCCAACCTTCGGGTTTTGGATCCCCGTCCTCTCCACCACCCTCCTCTTCCTCTTGGTCTTCCTCCTCTTCTCCTTCGTCGTCTTCCCCTTCCTGGTCCTCTTCGTCGTGACCGTTCGACTCGCTCGCTTTGACACGTGGGACGTTCGCTTTGCCTCCACCTGGGTTCCCTTCTTCCTCCACCTCCTCCTCCTTGACAGTGTCCTTGTGGACCACGTCCATACCGGTGATGCCAGCGTAGATGAGACTCTTGATGCCTCCTTTCCGAACGATCTCGACGTCCCTTTCCGGATCGTAGACCTCGTTCAGCGTCCTTGGGATGTAACTGCTCTTGAAGACGGCCTCATCTTCCTCCTCCTCCTCTACCGCTTCGCCACCGTTCGAGGATCTTCCCTCCCCTTGATTCGAAGAACCGTCTTTCCGCTCGTTCGACCCTTGCCCCCCCCTGTCCTTCCTCGCACCGGATTCGGCCACCTCCTTCATCAGGTGCTCCAGAGACTCGATCAACTCCTCCTCAGTCTCCCCTTGGGCCCTGACGTAACCCGAACCGTCCTGGGCCGTCGAGGAGGAGGAGGTGTCGATGTGTCCCTGTTCGACGACCATCGATCCGGCGTCGACGTGATTCACCTCCTCGTACTCCTCGGCTTCCGACTTTTCCAATCCAGCCCTTCCACCTTTCCTCTTGGAAGGGGTGGAGGGTTCCCTGACGACGAATTCAAAAGTCCTCCTCAGTCCCAACGTCTGCACTCCCCTCTTCTCGAAGTAGGAGTCGACGTGCGAAAGGTCGGCCCTGAGGAAGTCGAACGCTCTCGGGTGGTCGTGCTCCACGGATTGCGAGACGTCGATGATCCAGAGCCTGCCTTCGTGATACCTGTCGTCGCGCAAAGGGGTGGGGGGTTCGCGAATCGCCGGAAGCGAAAATATTAAGCAGGTGAGGAAGAGGGGCTCGCTTGAGAAAGGGGAAGCCCCGAATGGAGTCGAGGCGTTTCTCTTCCTCTTCCCAACTTCACCACTCACAAAATGTTGTACTCGCTCAGATCGGCGTGAACCAGCCTGCACTCGTGGTACATGGATCTGACCGAGGCCAGGAGCTCGCGGTAGAGTTGGGGCCACTGGTGATCTTGGATCAAGGGATCGGCGTCCTTCAACCTCGGCGAGGCCCAGCCATCCTTGTCTCCGAGGAAGTCCATCACCAGGACGTGATCCCTCAGCTCGATGGGTCTGGGAGCCCGAAGGCCGGCGAGGACCAACCTCTTCAGATTCCTGGCCTCCTTCTCCGCCCACAGCCTGACCATCTTCCTTGGGTTGTGCCTGCTGTAGCCGTGTTGGAACCTGTGTTCTCCCGTGATGTAACGATCTCGATCCTTGAAGACGAGGATGCTGGTCTTGTAGATCTTGATGGCCTTGTGACCTGATTCCGTGCCCGGTGGAGAACCCTCTGGTGGAGGCGAGGTGGCGTGGTAGACGTTGGCCTCCTTTCCCGTGCTGATGCAGCCGTTGATCGTCTCTAGCAGACCCCTGTTGATCATCTTGTAGAGGATGACCAAGGTTCTAGGATCCAAGACCCCCTCCACCGTCGCTCGATCCGCCTTGTCCTTGACCCTCACCGCGTCCCTGCCACCGGCCGCCTTCCTTGGGACGGTACCGTCGATGCTGCCACCGATGGCCTGCGAAGGGTCGTAGAAATCATTGATCCTGATCCTGGATGCGTACTTTGATAAGACTGCCAGTTGAGCATCCGTCTTGTTGGCGTGGGAGGCGATCACGCTGGATGTTTGAGCACCACCTCCGACCGGACTCGTCATCGTCCTGTTGTTCGTATCCGATCCGGACTTTTCGTTGGCCGAGGCTTTCACCTTGAATCTCCTTGGCCTGTTCATCGCAGGTAGAATCCCCTGTACACCGCTCGGACCTGCTTCGGCGTTCTTGCTCGGCATGACGATCGAAGCCAGTTGTCTCGACCTGTTGAATTGCTTTGTGAAATCTTTCGCCATTCGAGGGGACCAAGCCGGTGGGAGGGAAGGGGAAGTAGTGGGAGGGTAGGTTAGGCTTCAAGCGTTTTCCTTGGAAGAGGGATGAACGACGCCGCTGTTCTCCCCCCTTGCCACTTTCCTCCGATTGAAACTCACCACCTCTAGCCAGTTCCCAATCAGCATCCTCCACAGCACCGATAGCATCGTCCTGGTCCTCTTCCTCTTCCTCTTCCTCGTACTGATCCCCTCCCTCTCCCTCGTCGCTACTTTCATCCGCGTCGCTGTTCAGGATCTCATCGTTGATGGGAACGACGGGCTCGAACCTTGACGTTGTGACGTCCGAGGTGGTCGGAAGGGTTTCATCGGCAGCGTCGTCGAATTGCCCCACTTCTTCAGGGTTTTCGGTACCCATGGTTTGTTCGATCTCTTGGTTGAAGAGCCTTCTCCTTCCCTTCCCTTTCTTGAGAGGATTCCCTTGGGTGGCTTGCAGAGATCCTTTCTCCTTGGTTCTGGTTCCCCCCTTTCCTGGGACGAGCTATGTAGATGGGGCAGGTATGATACGAGGAAAGATGGGACCTCTTGGATGAGGTGAATGTATGCGGGCGATGGATGGAGTTACGGGACCAAGTTGTTAGCGTTGGCGGAGGAGGACTTTGTTGGTTACCGGCAGATGTTCCACAAACGGAGAAGAAGAAGAAGAAAGTTGAGAAAAATCAGAACAAACCAAAAAAAAAAAAAAAGAAGATGCAGTTATAATAGCGAAAAATCAAAGAAATAAGGCTACGCGTCACGTGAAGAGATTCTTCTCATCATCCCGAGTCCCGACTAAGAAGTGGGTACAGCTTGGAACGGAAGCAAACGACGCCGATGTATGGATAAGCAACTTGTCGGTTCGGTCAGAATATATACAGGCCGTAAGGTTTTTATTTTGAAGAAGAGGGAAAGCAAATGAAGCAAAAAAAAATATATATAAAAAAGGTTACGTTGCCCTGAACCTGGGTCGAACAGGTGACCTTGCGAACTTCAGTCGCACGCTCGTACCAACTGAGCTATCAGGGCTCGTTGATTTCCAGGACAAAAGCGTATATGAACGACCCGATCATTTTAGTCCAAGTGTAAATGTTCATAGCCCTCAAGAAGTGTCGGATAGCAACCACACCAGGGATCCCATGTTGTCGTCACGATGAGATTGGTATCCCACTTTCCCTCCCCTCTCATCCTGTTCGCGTCCTTTCTCCTTCCCTTACTTGGCTCGATTCCTGGGTCAGGAACTTCGGGAAGGGATTTTCTTCAGGTCCTCTCCTCTATCTTTGTTCAGGTGAAAAACTAAAAATCTAGAGCCTGCTCTCGGTCCATCTATCTACCTTCTTCCAGCTCGCAAACCCACCTCCAATCCGATCTTCCGAACGCTTCGCCGGTGGGGCAGAAGAAGCGGGGTTGCTGATGGACGCTGGACCCTTGGAGTGGAAGTTTTGGGGTCTTCTCCTCTTGGATGGGGGAGGCTCGTTTCTGTCATCGCGATCGGTTGGAGTGACGAGACGATTCCCACTGAAGGTTAGAAGGTGGCTTTTCTTTTCTTTCTGGCCATCGTTCGGACCGCTTTCAGAGTTGAAGGAGGGAGGAGGATGGGAGGGGTTGGGATTGCCAAGAAAATGGGATGGTTTCTAGGATCTTTGACCGATGGGGTATATAATGTTAGAATTTTGTGAGGTAGACATGCCCTGATAGCTCAGTTGGTACGAGCGTGCGACTGAAGTTCGCAAGGTCACCTGTTCGACCCAGGTTCAGGGCAGACGATTATTTTTTTTAAATTTATTTACTTTACTTTTACTTTTGACGACTTCAGCTTCCCAGTCCAACCGATTCCAAACCTCAGCAGTTCCTCCCACGCCTACCCCCCCCCACTCGAAGCTCCATCTTTCCCCCGTCGTTGATCCGATCCTGGTCCTCTGTCTGGTAAATGCGCCCACTCGCCCAACCCATCTCCTCAACTTCTGCCCACTTTTTGGAGAGGAAGGGGTGCCAACCCGTGCCCCACGAAAAAGACGCACCTTCACACCCCAACACAGACACACGCACACAAACAAAGACACAAAACGACCAGGCCCTTCAAAGACGAGGGCGAGAAGGGACCGTGAGAGGAGGGGAAAAAAAGGTGTGGAGGGGGGAGGGGGGGGGATGCTTTTGGAACACAAGCTGTACGAATTCCTATCTTCTTCTGCTTGAGTGAAGAACGAGGTGGAACGAATGGGGAGAATGGGGGATTCCTCAATCAAGAAAGTGACTCTATCATTTCTTCTTCCTCACCCCCCGCCACCCCTCACCCCTCCTTGGCCTCGCTAATAGTTTTTTTTATGACTTCCCCCGCCCTCTTCTGCCTCGACCTTCCCCTATTTCTCTCTCCTCTCTCTCTCTCCACCGCTAACCAAAGGGTAGGGAAATTGGGAAAAAAGGGATCAGGCAGAGGCCTCCTCTTTCTTGTTCTTGTTCTTCTTCTTGGTCTGTCGGACCGAGGTGGCGAGGAGCGCCTTGGTCTTCTCGTCCTTGACCTCCTTGTCCGACTTTACAAGCTCGGCGTTGTACCAGCTCGGGGCCGGGGTGAGCCTGATGGCCCCCTTGGAGTTGACGGCGACGGTGAAGAAGACCTGGGCGGTGACGGCGTCCGGCTTGGCGTCGACGAGGACGTGGAAGGGTGTCAGGAGGCCGTGGTTGGCGCATTCCTGGACTCCCATCCTGGCTCTCTTCTCGTCCTCGAGCGCCCGGATGTTGAAGGGGAAGGCGCCGGCCTTCTTCTGGATCTCGGAGAAGACCTTCCTCGAGGTGGCCATCTTGAGCAGGTAGGTCGAGTTGGTCTTCTTGTAGATCGTGGTTCTCGACTCCTCCGACTTGGTCTTTCCGTCGGCGCTGGTGGTGACGCTGACGTCGACGCCGTAGACCTCGTTCTCCTCGAGCTTGCAGGCGTCCGGCCTGGATCCTGGGTCGGCGTTGAGGACGATCTTCTTCTTCCCGTCGATCTCGTCCTTGCCCATCTGGTTGGATTGCATGCCCTCGACGGCGCTGCATCCGAACTCCTTGATCACCGCCTCGACCTCCTTGGAGATGTCGTGGTTGAGCGCGCCTGGCTTCATGAGTCGGATGGCGACCTCGGCGGCGGTGTGAGCTGCCTTGATGGCATCGGCGGCCTTACCGGTGACCGGCGAAGCGGCGGAGGCACCGACGACGACCGTCTCGGCAGCGATCGAGGCGAGGCCGTCGATCTGGGCACCGAGCTGGATCTTGACGACGTCGTTCGCCTTCAAAGCGGTCTTGGAGGCATCGTCGGATGGGGATGGGGCAAAGTTGCAGATCACGTTGTTGACCGAGATGGTGGTTGGGAAAGCGGATCCTGTAGGGTTTCGAGAATGATGCACGGAGGAAAGAGGGCCAAGCGTGCGTCCGGTTTAGAGAGGGTGGAGACCTGAGCCACGCACGCCAGCCCCTGATCCGACTCGATCAGAGTATCCTTCTTCATCGCTGTTCGCCCTCCTCCTTTTCCAGCTTAGAATCTCTTCCTCTCGCCTGGATACGATGCGCTTATCAAAGCTTCCGCCTCTAGGACTTGACAAGCATACATGTTGCCAGACGACCCTCTACCCCCCCATCACCGCCCCTTGTACAAGTTTTTGGAAATCCCGGCCAGACAACCCACTTTCCACACCCCCCACGCCCAATCTCCTTCCCTCTGCAGCGTAAAAGAGAGACTCACCCTTTGGAAGCTTCTTGTCCTTGTAAACGGCGGCGGCGCCCTCCTCGACAGCCTTGTCACCGGCCTGGCAAAGCTCCAAGACGGTCTTTCCCTCCTGGCAAAGTGCGATGACGACCTTGATGGCCTTGGCGGCGATCTCTCCAGCCGTCTTGTACTGTTGTTGCCGAGGTGTTCGAAAGATCCGGATCGAAAGACGAGTTCAGCCTTCCTCTTCCACCTCCTCCCTTTTTGTTTTACTCTGTCCTCTGCCATCCAAGCTCAAAAGAGAACCCCCGGAGAAGTAAGAAGGATTCTTGCTTATCCAGCGAAACAATCACCACCACCCGATGACATTCACCTCCTTCGGATGTTCAGAGAAGAAGGAAAGGGAAGGGAAAGAAGGAAAAGAAAACTCACCTTTGTCAAGGTGACGTCGGCAAAGTTCTCCTCCTTTGGTTGCTCGGCTGCCGACATTTTTTCTCCTGTTTGCGCGTTGGTGGGATGTGTGATGAGAGTTTAGGTGTGTAGAATCGTTGCTCTTGCAAGTATTTTTTTTGTTTGTTTTCAACCTCCCCTTGGTTCAGGTGAAAGCGGGTTGGGAAGAGCAAGAGTGGGTGGAGTTGGTGAGGGGAGAGGAGGATGAAAGCAAGGGAAAGGGAGCGTGACCCGAGACCAAGGTGGAGAACGAAAGTGACGATGCCTCTCTTTCCTTCCTCCTTTTTTTTCACTTTCTTTTCTCTCCTCTTCCCTCTTCCCTTTCCCTTTTTTATTTTATTTTTTTATTGATTATTTATTTTGATCCTGTCTGGCTTGACCAGGTTGGGTAGAGGGGACGAGGAGGAGGAGGAGGAGGAGGGGGGGGAGAGGTAGCGGGCAGCCAGCCAGCTTGGCTTCCTTCCTTCCTTCTCCTCTTCCTATTCGTTTCCCAGTCAGCAGGGAAGGGTGAGATTCGCAGGTCAATACATCTTCACACTCATGCTGCTAGGTCACTAGAGTGTTTCAATTCGACCCCTTCCTTCCCTTCCTTCCGCCTGACTCTGCCCTGCATCGCCTTTCACCTCCTCCCCTAGCACCCATCCCTCCCCCTTCCCCTCGCCCAACGTTGAACGACCTTTCCTTCACAGCTTGGCGCTCACCCCCCATGCTCTCTGACACGTCCACCTTCCTTCTCCAACTCGTATTCGTCCCTTTTCACTCCTCCTCCTCCCTTTCCATTCCGTTCCAAGACGAAGGAGGCAAAGGGAAGGAAGAGGAAGTAGTTTGAAAAAAAAAGTCCAATCTTAAACGCCCCCCCCCAAAGGTGACAAGGGGAGAGTAGGAATGGCAAGCCGAAAGAAACGGTGGGTGATCGACTCGATTTTCAAGTTCCACTAGTAGCTCCTTCTTTCATCCGCATGCGAAGGTCTTCCCAAAGCGGCATACGCATTGTCACGGAAAGTGGGAAGGAAAAAAAAAAAAAAAAAAAAAGAAAGAGGAAGAAATAAAAGAAAAAAGAAGAAAAAAGTCGGATCATGTGATCGCGGATCCTTTCACAATTGGATTGGAAGAGATGACGAGCCCGAATCGACTCGACTGGAATCACTGCGACTCCCAACGGAGGTTCGATCACTCATGGAAAGAGGCAGATCGAGTGGCTGGAAAGGAAGAAGGACCAAAAAAATGTTACAACGCTGCTCCCTACTAGGCTCGAACTAGTGACCTTCCGTTGTAGGGGTGATCTGATGGACTCATCAGGCACTGTCATATTAGACGGATGCGATAAACCAACTACGCTAAGGAAGCAAGCAAGGGTCGTGATCGAAGGTCGAAAAATTGCCTTCATAACCCCCCTAATGCTTCCTTCTCCAAATCCAACCCCTCGTCTTGCCCCACAAAATGTTGACGCAACCTTCTTCTTCCCTGACTTGATGGAAGAGGCGAAGCACCTCAGTGCAGGTGACAAATCGCTTCTGTGGAGACCCTTCCAAGAATCAGATGCGACCTTCTCGGGCTCGGGCTTGGGTGATGAAGGTCAAAAAAAAAAAAAAAAAATTAAAAAAAAATTGAGAACGAAACTCTTCTTCGCTAGTTGGAGGGAGAGTTGGAGAAATCATCGACCTTCGCAACGATCCCAATTCCAAAACAATACCGGCACTTGGCGAATAGTGGCGAGAGGGAGACTTCTCGAGCGGAAAGGGGAGATGAATTGGTAAGCTGAAAAGTTGGTAAGAAAGAACGAGCAAAAAAAGAACTTGCTCCCTACTAGGCTCGAACTAGTGACCTTCCGTTTGTGGTATGGACCAGGATGATACCCGGGCACGTCTATTAGACGGATGCGATAAACCAACTACGCTAAGGAAGCAACTTTCTTGCAATGTGCCTAGAGCTTACAATATATAAATCAGGAGGTCGTTTATCCAAACCCCATTTTGAAAGCAAGCGCACCTCTCCACCCATCCTCATTGTAAACCCCCCACTCTCCAAGCAGACCGGTTCAAGACAGCGTGTGGAAGCATTGTCAGATCACGAAATCCTAAGTATGTAGCCTACCTCCCTCCACTGTCCCAATCCCACGAGTCGAGTGAAATGCAAGATACAGCTTTTTTTTGAGGAACTCTGTCAATCCAGGGTAGATCTTGAAGAACGTGCGAGAATTCAAAGAAGTAAAAGGGTGGGGGATGGGTTGTGTGGATAGACGTGTTGGAACGTGAGATCATGTAAAGGCGGTAAGGTTACGACTGCAGATCAAAACCGGGATTAGGTGAAGTAGAAGGAAAGGGTTTTGGAGATGGAGGTTCGTAATCAAGAAGATTTAGATGAGGTTTTTTTTTTTTTTTTTTTTTTTTTTTGAAAAATGGATTGGGTTGAGAGGCTCAGGATGGAAGGTGGTGGTGGTCGCTTTTCAGACGATAACAAGGAAGGCCAAAGGGGGACCAAGACTTTGCACAGGTGAATCCAGAAACGGAGGACATGGTGAGAACGACAGATGAACTAAGTGAATGACCAGGGAGCGGCCAGCTTTCGAATCGGTCCCCAGAGCAAGTCACAAGTCCGGTGGATCTCTCGAGAGGAATACTGTGGTTGCTCTCTGGACGAGTCCCGAAAAGGACGGAAAAAAATCAAGTCAAGCGTAAGAGCCTTTGAACCACGCTGGTGCGCATTTACCGAGATCCTGATCCCCGGATCGGGATGAGAAGGATTTTCCCGAGGGCTGGACCGATCCAACGTGAAGAGAAAGAAAACGCCCGAGCTTTCCTACTATCACCAAGGCGAGTTGAGCAAGTTGTGGGGAGGCTAAGCACAAGGCTTCCGCTGCCTCCGTTTCTTCGATTTTTGCGATCCTAGTCCGCCTCTGATCGCCCGCGCTTCTCTCCGCTTCTCTCCGGCTCTCACACACCCTTGCCAGAGGGTAGTGAAGGGCAACTTCAGATTGGCGACCCTTCGTCGTCGCTTCTTTCAATGGCGGAAGAAAGAGCCGGCCACCAAATCCCTGGCCGGTGATTCGAGGAAGGGACGAAGAGGCTTGATGGAAAAGGGCACCCATGTATTGTGTATGCGATCCGTTGAATCGCCGAGGATTGAGCGTCCTTGAGGCAAGGAGTCGCCAACCGATCAATTTACGTGGTTGTGACGGCATACCAGGCATCTTGATTATCGAGCCACAGTTGCCGCTTCTACTTCCGATATTGGGGGTCGGTGGTAATCTTCGGCTCCTCTATGTCTCTCGAGGATGCTCGAAAGTTGTTGTTTCATTCCGTGATATCTTTTTTTTGGTGTTTGGGTTTTCTTTGTTTCCATCTCTCTCAGTGAACGATGGGTTTTTCGCCTCGGTTGGGTTTGGTTCGATTCGGGTTCGTCTTGTCGTTGTTCTTCTGAGTCGCTGCGTCTCCAGTTCCTGTTGTATTTTGTGTGCCGGGTTGATTCAAGTACTGACCGCGTTCGGTTGAAAGGAAGGTGATGATAAGGAGGTCTACCTTCCTCTGTTCTCCCATCATCCTTTCTTTTACCCCCCCCTCTTTCCCCATCTTCGCATCCTCTCTCCATCCTCTCTCGGGTCTGCAACAGTTTGGCTCCAGTCGTGATTCCCA
>KZ819959.1:0-31959 GCA_003144235.1 Violaceomyces palustris | reverse complement strand
CCCCCCCCTATCGATTCGAATCCCATCTTCCCCCTTCCCCATCAGGAGTACCAGAGCAGCCTACCTCCACTACCTTCGAGGCACAAGGGTCTCCTTCACAAGTACGGGACCAACCACCTGGAGGAGAGAAGGAAGGGCCTTCAGAGGTGGCTGGAACTCGTCATGCTCAACCCCAAATGGGGAGGTTCCCAGAGTCTCACCGAGTGGGTCGTCCAAGGCTGATCGATTCCCCGCCGCTCGTCACAGTACGTAGGGGTACCCATACGATCCCTGCCCACCAACCGCCGTCCGAGCAAACCCCATCCACCATTCGACTCTCCCTTTTTCCTTTCACTTTTCCTCTTCCCTCTTTCTTCGCAACCTTCCCATCCTTCTGTACCACAATCGCCGAAACTGTACCTCTATCTACCCTTGGCTCGAATTCCCAATCCCCCCCAACCATCCTCCGTCTCTGCATGCGTACCCATCCTCCATCCTACCAATTCCTGAAGGGACCGTTGGTGTCAACAAGCGTAGGGGCCGCTCAGAAGTGTGGGCAAAAGGGTTCCAAACTTCCCCTTCGACCCCCCGCTTTCGTGAGGGCCTTGCGATGAAACCCCCCGCCTCGAAGGAGGATTTTTTTTTTCCTGACCCAAAGAGCGCTGACAGCGTCAGGGAAGGACGGGAGAGGTGAAACTCCTTATCCCCCCGCCCCCCAACGCACGTTCACAAAAGGTATGGAAGAAGGCCTCGTTCCTCTAAAGGTGTACGTCTAGTTACGAGGTGAGGCATTTTTATTTTTATTTTTTTCCAAAGGAGAAGGGGAAGGGGATCGTTTGGGAGGGAGGATTCGAATGAAAGTGGGTGGAAGAAAGGGTGGAGGTGAATCAGTGTTCAGACGGGGGGTTGGGAGGGCTTGGTGATAAGGCGTGCCCTCCGCCCCTTCACAGGTCGTCTAGACTCTCCCTGGGACTAGCATCACCTCCAGCTGCCATGTCACTGTCTGGGTAGCTGCCGTCGTCGTAATCGTCATCATCATCCTCCTCCTCCTCCTCCCCCTCTTCCTCCTCTGCTTCTTCCAAATCGCCTCCGCTCTTGCCTTCTTGATTCAATCTGTTGATCAAAGTCGAGGGTCGTAACCTAGGAGGAGAACCAACGGGTGAAGGTGAGCTATCGAGGGACGACCAAATGCTCCGTCCCTGACCCTGGCCACCAATCGGGATATCCTCGTTGTCGTTGCTAGGCCAGACGTTGTCCCACTCTCCTGCACCGTGGTTCGTCATGCCGCCTTCGTTGATGGATAGCTCGGATGTCGTCGGGGTGTCGTTGTTGGAAGACGACGAGGTCAGACCTGCGACATTCGGGAAGAGTAGGTCGTCGTCGTCGTGACCGAGACCATGGCGATCGATCGAGTCGGCGGATTCCATCTGTTCCTCTCCTTGCAGACCCGCGATGTGGGTAGTCCCGAGCATCGAGGGTTCCTGGCCTGCCTGACCGAGGATGCCAGAGTTGGTGAGAGGCGTGCTGCTCCCACTCCTCGCTCTCGCCTCTTGAACCTTCTCCCTCGACTTTCCACCGATCGGTCTGGTCGTCCTCCTGCGGTAGAAGAGCAGGTAGGCCGATGCGGTTTTGACACTCTCTGGGTTCGTTACGGGCCTCACGGACGAGTCGTCAAAGTCGTACCACTTGTTGTCGTTGGGGTTCTTGGCGTACGCCGTGTAGTGACCCGACCCCAGGCCTCCGTAGTGGTTGTCCACAGCGTAGAGGTCGTAGACGGGCTTGTCGATCGCGACCGCATCGTCGTTGTCCCTACCTGGTTGAACGAGTTCCGTGGGGATATCGCCGCCCGCCTCTTGGCTCAAGCGTCTGACGGCCTTGGCACCCTCGACCCTGTCTTCGAGGTTGAGTCCTTCCAGGGGGAAGTCCACGTTGACGTTCAGCTTGTCCCTGCTGTTCCTTCCAGCGCTAAACCTCTTCAGGTGCACGACGAGGATGTCAGGCACCTTCCAGAGGTCAAACTTCTTGGTCGCCTGCCTGAAATCCTTGCAGGAAGGGCAATACCACGGGTCATCCTCTCCCAGTTTCTCCTCCTTGGTGAATTCGTCCATGCAATCCTCGATCGAGATCGCTTTTGGCTTTGACGTTCCGTCCATAGCGTCCTTCCGGATCTCCTCGTCAACTTGGTCTGTGTACTTTCCCCAGGTGTGTCCAGATTTTCCTTCCTGCAAGAACTCTTCCTGAGAATCGCAAGTCCAGTCGCAGATCAAAGCTCCTCCGGTGTAGACAAGAGGCTTGACCTTACTCATCGAATCCTCCTCCTTTCGAGGGGAGGAGGCCCGGGAGGCAGGGTCGGGAGCTTCGGCACGCGCATCTGTGACTGCCTGACACTTCAAAGCCAGCAAAGCTAGTCGCCCGTGCCTTTCTTCAAGGCCCTCGGCGATTGATTCGGAGTTGTCATTCCCTCCTCGAGGCATCGGTTGGCCTCCATCCGTGACTGTGAACTTGATATCGAAGAGGGCTTGCCTTGCCCTTTTCCGTGTGTCGGTCTCGGCCTCGGGCAACGGCTTTGCAGCCGAGGGTTGATCAGGAACGTCGACAGCCTCTCCCGCTTCTCTGATTTCGGTGATCGTGCTCACATTCGCGTCGGTTGGATGGGAGAAGGCCTGGATTTCGTTCTCCCCCGTTCGGTCAACTATCTCCCAATCAACTGGAACGGAAGAGGGCTCCGATTCTAGGCAAGAATCCTTCGCAGCAGCGCCTGACAGGCGCTCGGAGAGCTCGACCGGTTTGTCCGAGAAGCGCTCGTACTGCTTGCCGACGATGGCTCGAATCGATTCAGGATCGCCCATCTTGCTTTTTGGGATCGAGACGAAGAATGGGATTCCAAACGATTCGTCCTTTGACCTTCTGTTCCCGAAACCTCGGGAAGAACCTCCGACGTTGGTGAGGACATTGGTGAAAACCGGTAGGACTGCGTTCTCCTCTTGGGGGAGAGCGATATCTTCCTCAGCATCCGCCACGCTCCTAGAGTATCTGTACCTGTTGCTGATCCTCTTTGCACCGACGAACTCGGTAGGAATCTCCCAGAGGTAGACATAGTCGTTCGACTTGATGTCGATGATCGGCTCATAGTCCTGGAACCATCGAAAGACACGATGATGCCAGACTTCTCCGCCGACCACCTATTTTGGGCCGGAGAAAGTTGCGAAGGTGATGTTAGCAAGGGGGCCATAAGGAAAACGCAAAACGCTCCGAGTGCTACATTTCACTGTTGCTTCTCCTGAAGACCGCGCGCGGCGCTCACCTTTTTGGCGTCGATGCCGAAGATGCTGGCTACTTTTTGCCGCAACTTGCCAAAGTTGGAACCAGCAGGAAGTTGAAGGTCAAGCGTCACAAGAGGCTTGGATGGATCGTACGGGACAAAGTAGACCTTGTTCCTCCACTTTTTCTTGTTCGGGATCGGCAGAGTTAGGTACATGAAGGGATCAAACTTGATGGAAACCTGCGGGGCGAGGATGGGGTGACAGGTGGTGACGATGATCAGACCCGCTTCTCACTTGCAATCAAGGCTTCATGCATAGATCAGGGGGCACGGCCGACTTACCTTACCACATTCTGGGCAGACGAGAGTGCTCCGGTACTGGCCTTGGAAGAGGTCGACGATCACAGAGTCGTTTCTCGCCTTGTAGATCTCCCATTGCTTTTTTGCGAAGGATATCATCTCCTTCTCTCCCCCACCCTCCCAGTCAGGGGCTTCTATGTATGGTTTCTTTACGATCCTGTTCAAATCCTCGTGAAGGCCGTCAAGGAGGAAAGCTAGCAACTCCTGCGAGTCATGCTGAGCGTAGCCGGAAAATTGGGGCGCGAACCTTGAAAGGGCGGTTTTGAACTCTCTTGGCCAAAAGGATCCGCTCTGCCCGTTCCAGAGCATCGAGATCAAGTTTCCGAAGGCTTCGGCTATGGCGCCTCCCATGCCGAGCGGGTTGGAGGTGTTTAGCTCCTGCTTGTACACGCCGGCGGCGAAGTATTGCTGAAGCTCAAGCGTGTTACTCATGCATTGGAGCGCCGAGTTCATGAAGCATGTGTTGCCGAGGTTGTTCAAGCCCCTCAGACCGTAGGACCTACCTGCGGGCCTGTCCATGGCGGCCTGCGACCGGGTCACACGACCACCGCTGGCCATGCCATCACTCGAAGGTGCGGCGAGGGCGTTGGCGGAGACTTTGCTAAGGATTCCCTCAGGCGGACCCATGGCTCTCTTCGGCTGCTGGATGCCAGAAAAGAAATCTCCAGCTGGTTGGGAGAAGAGGTTCTTGGGAGCGATGACCGGAGCAGGAGCGGGTGACAAGGACCATAATCCACTCTGCCTCTGTTCGATAGCGAGAGCGATCTCAACCTCGTCGAGTTGCAACACTTTGAGTGTGGCATGAGTCTGGTAATTCTCTGTGTCATCCTCGCCAGCTTCTACCAGCTCCGCATCTTGCCCCCGGATCATTTCTTCGAGGCTCGAGGGCAACAGGTCGAGCTCGTCATCCTCGAGGGGCAGTCTCCAGAACCGAATGTCGTTGTCGGCGAGATTGGGGGTGCCGAGAAGCTGCTTTGCGGCTAGCTTCAGTTCGTCAAGGGTTTGCGACACAGACATGGTCACCGCCTCTGACTGAACGCTCTGAGTTCCAGCAATGCCAAAGAGTCTGATCCTTGGTGGGTAGAACTCGATGCTTTCCTGACCTGGATTCAAACCTTCGATGACCTTCCTTGGAAAGATGGGCCCATCGACTCCGTACCACTGAGAGATCTTGAGCCAACCCTCTTCGGGCAAGATCTCGTAGTCGATGCCCTCAGATATCCCGGTGCTGAGACGCGCTTCGTCCACGCTGGACCCTTGCTCCATAAGGTTGTAGTTCTTGATGGGACCTACCTCCAACTCTTCATCCTGCTCATCAGATTTGGAGGCCATCTCGCCGGTTGATTGAGCCGCACATGCGGTACTCCATCGCTTGTACCAATCTCGGCTTAGCAGATACCAGGTTTCCCCCGCAACCAGAGCCTTGTTCTTGAGTGGTCTGATGGCCTTGAGCTGTTCTTCCGCCGAGGGACGAGCGCGTACGACAGCATCCTTCTCAGCGTCGGCGTAGGAGGGCAAGGTTTCGCGGTGGTGCTCGGCGGGCTGGCTCGGATCAGACGAAGCGGGCTCGTCCAGCCTGAGGTTCTTTGCGGTCATGAGCCCTTCGATCGTCCCGTCTGCTGATGCGAGCGCCATGGCCTTGTCCTGCGACGTGGAAAGATGACGACCAGATGAAGAGCTCTCTGTTAGGGGAGCGGGTTGAGGGGTCTGTTGGTCAGCGGTACAAGGTAGGGAGGTGGAGAGGGACTCGTTGTCGTTGTCGTCAGATTCGCTGTTTGGGCGAGAGTAGACCTGGTCCACGTCGCTCGAGTTGTCGTCGATGATGGGGGATGCGGTCCTTGCCCTCTTGTAGCTCGAGGAGCGAGCCGTCAAGCTTGGGGGAAAAGGGCTACCGTTGTGGAGGAAGGATGGACTTGCAGCTGGGGATGGCAGAGGCCTTCGGTTACTACTGCCCTTTGGGAAGCTGGGAGATGTGGGGATGGGTAGGGAGGAGGAGGAAAAGTGCACCGGATCTTGGGATGAATGCTGGTCTTGGCCCTGGTTTGGGGTTTGACGTTGGTGATGCGACAGTCCTGAGGAAGGATCAGAGGCTCTGGGGGATGAGGGGAGATCTGATGATGGAGGATGATCCATAGGCCGATGAGGCTCTTCCCAGCCGAACGAGGAAGTGAGATAGAAGGAGGAAGAAAGGTGAGAGAAGGGGATGCAGGCCGTCGAAGAGGCTAAGAGCGTGGGAAGGAGCTTGTATGCTCCACCAAGGAACCTTTCTCGGCTAAAGGTGACCTCTAAGATGAAACAGAAAGAGCAAACGAGAAAGGAAGGATGGTAAAGGGGGATGGGTGACGTCCTTCGAAGGGGGTCTGCTCTCCTCTCCTCTTTCACCTTTCTCTCCCCTTTTGGAACGCCTCGAGCGGAAAGCAAGGCAGGAAGGCCGAGGGAAGGAACCGGCCAGTCGGAGGCCTCTGCTGCTGGTTCCGGTCTAGCGAGGAGGGAGGATATGCGGGAGGCGCTTGGTGCTGCTCTAAGGTGTCGTGTTTGAGAGCCTCCCGAGTGGGATGTGGATGGGGTAGTGGGGGGAAAGGGGTTTGGCCACTGAGCGAGATTGTGCTGTTTTGAGGTGTTTGCGGAATGATCTGAACGGGAAGAAGAGCCGAGTGCGAGCTTGAGCGAAGTGAAGAGGGGGGGTCCACTTTGATTGTACAAGAGTCGTGATCACAGTCGCGGATCGTCATTCGTCCATCATCGCCTTTTCCTGAAACGCTTTCCTTTGTTCATTTTACTCTTTTTCTTCGTTTCTTTTCCTCTTTCCATCTCCTTTCCCCTCCCTTCCTCTTCCCCATCCTTTCTCTCTGGTGTGTTCCTCTTCTTCGAATGTGAATCCAAGGTTGACTCAAGCACCTTTTTTCACTCTTTGATCCCTCTCCTTTTCGACCTACAGCATCACTCTTGAATATGTTCTTTTTTCTTTTTTCTTGTTCGTTTTCCTAGACTCGAAGAAGAGAGGAGAGGGTTCGCACACATCCACGTGTCGATCGAGACGAATCCCGAACCTCGCCCTCCCTTCCAAACCGCATACGTACCCCTAAGAGCAGGATCGTATTGCCAATCACATTGGTTAGACATTCGGCCAGAGGAAAGAAGGAGTGTCTGGGAATGAACCCAGCAACCGACATGACAACCACAACCGTTGGCAACACAAGCTCGGGGAAGCGAGAGGAGGGGGAGGGGGGTCGGTTGGTGGACGTGAGCGTTGTAAGTGTGTGAGTGAGTTGTCCTCTCTTTCCCCCCTTGATCGGCGATGGTGACAACGAGTTCCTTCCCTCCTCACTCACATTCACGTCCTCTCCCTCTCTCCCTCTGTGGCCCAATCAAGGTACACCATGTGCTGCAGCATTCCATCGCATAGGTCGAACCCCAGCTACAAAGAGCAAGCACTGCACCGTGTCCAGCCCAAGAGTCGCGTGCCAGTAGAAAGCGACTCGGCCCTTCCCTGACTGCGGAGGGGAGAGGGGAGGTCAAGCTTGGGTCTGCCAAAAGGGTCGAAAAAGAGCGAAGAAAATCAAACAAATAATTTTTTAAAAAAAAGAGCAGAGAAGAGGAAAGGGGGGAAAAAGAAAAGAGAGGAAAGAGAGGAACGCGTCCACGCACGCAGTCGCAGTCTTCTTTGCGAGTACAAAAAGGGGGGGAGTGAGAGTTTCATCGTCACAACCCTCCTTCCATCATCTCGACCATCCCATTTTTTTCTTCATTTCAAACAACCTTCGTTCTTGGAGCTCCTGTTCGTACGACTGACTCGACCCTCGTCATCCCATCCCATGACACAAGCTTGTCGGCATCATGGGCGGCGGATAGACGCTCTCTAGGTGTTGCTCCATCTCACACACCCCCCCCCCCCCACCCCCGGCGATGGTACTGTGACAACGAGAACAAGAGCAAGCACCGTGTTTCGCCAAAGTGCCTCCAAAGTCACAACCCCACACTCACATCGTCCCGGTATCGTCGCTTCGTTTCAGGACGAACTAACTGAATCCTGTCTTCTATCTCCTAACCCTCTGATGCGCCGAGAGTGGCCCGGATCTTCTTCAAGCCGAGATGGGATCAGAGCCCAGGCATCGTGATGACCTGAAGACCCTCCACCCCTTGCCCCCCTTGACCCCCCTCCCTTATGCCGTCCACCTTCCTCAACAATCTCACCTCGGCTGAATCGACCTCCTTCCATTCACAGACGGTTCATGAACCCAAGAAACCCCGCTTAACACTCTGTTGACGAACCCTTTCCGCCGTGGTCGCCATCAATTTTTATGTAGCGGGGAGATCGACCCAAATCACTTCGTCCGTTTCTTACGGCTGCGTTTTGATTCCACACACAGACACCGTCCCCTTGTCAGTCTGCCCTTGGTTGACCCGAATCCCTTCTGGGGATTTTGGAAGTGGCGGGGACGGTCATTCGTTTGTTGTACATCACACGATTCCCATGTAGATACGCTAGTCCGCACCGTCTCTCTCCAATCATCTTGATCTCCTCTCCAATGAATCGCCCGATCGGATTCGACTCATCCGACCGAGAGGGCTGTGAAAGAGTTGTACCGGTACGGGAGAGAGCCTCATGTTGATCGTCTGTCTCTGCAAGCATGATAACGCGCTAGGGAAGGGAGAATGCTGGGTAAATCCCCGAGCAGAGCTTACGAGGCTCCTCGCGCGTCTCTCCATCTACCTCTAGAGCGCTTCGTCCGTGTTCCTGATGAGGGCATGGATGAACCTTGCCGTCTGGGCGTGGGCATACATGTTCATGTTCTCACCGACCGTGTGCTTGTTGGAGTTCATCATGTACGTGTTGGGATTAAATCTCCAAAGGTTTTGGCTCAGGTTGAGGTAGTGACGCAAGTCGGTGTTCCCAGTCATCACCACCGGGGTGACAAGCCTTTCTCTACCGTCCTTTCCGGGAAAGACATGGCGGATCGTGGAGGCCAGCCTGCCGAACTGAGCATTGGTCCAGGGAGAGACAGGGGTTGGCTCGCTGGAGGTAAGGAACGTGATCCTCAAAGTTCCTGCTGGGTCTTGGGCCTCGCCTTCCTGCTGCTCGCCTCCAACGATCACCTTGAGACCGAAGGATTCGGCCAGTGGCCTTATCATTCCCTCCAATCTATGCTGGATCTCGAAGAGGGAAGAATCGACAGCAATGCGGTGATTGATCACGGCACTTGCCGACTCGGGTAAAGCATTGGCTTTCAGTCCTCCGTTGACCACGTCGATGGCCTGATCGAACCCATTTTGACAATCAAAGGCCCACTCCAGATCAGCAGGGACAATCAGAAGCAGGAGTAGAATGTGGAAGCGTGATAGAAATCTAGGAAAAGAAGAAGACTCACCTGCGAGGTCTGTAAGACATATTTCTGGGTTCTTGTCCCCTCCCTTGCAATCCTCGCGGCAACCTCGTTCCATTTCTTCGGCTCCCTCAGGTCCTGCCTCATTTTGCGATCCATTAGGAACCCATCCGAGGCTTTCTGCGTACGACCCTGAGAAGAAACGTTGGACTCAAGCGCTTCGGCCAAGCAGATGAGATGCGTCAGGATAGGGTTGCGAGGGGTCAAAGATGGCTTGTGCGGATTATCCTCGATCTTCTTGAGTATGCTTGACAGTATCCCTATGGCTGTGTGATCAGGTGGGACGGCGGAATGACCACCCAGGGTGCGGATCTCAACCTTGATGTCGGTGTAGCCCTTCTCTGCGACTGCGGGCATGGCGATATCGATGCCTTGCTCCTCCCCGACTCCCAACCCCCCCTCGTCCAGGACGAATTCGAAAGGGTAGTCCTTGCCGTCACCTCCCTTGCCATAAAGCCTCTCGAGCTCAAGCCCTATCTTACCAGCGCCTCGGGGCCCTCCAACCTCTTCATCGAATCCACTCGCGACCAGAATGGTTCTACTGTTCTCGAAGCCCTCCTCTAGGAGCCTCTCCAAGGCCTCGAGGATACCGATGAGCATGTTCTTGTCGTCACTCGAGCCTCTTCCCCACAGCAAGTCGGTCTCCACATCGTAATGGCCTTCAAAGGGTGGGAATTTCCACTGGTCCAGAGTATCCGAGGGAACCGGGACCACATCCTGATGACCTGCGTACAGGGCGGGCTTCAAGCTCTGATCGCTGCCCTTGAATTCGAAAACGAGCCCGTAGTGATTGACCTTGGTGATGCGAGCTCTAGAATGGACAAGGGGGAACGTCTCTCGAAGGTAGTCGTGAAAGGCATCAAAGATTTGAAAGCGTGGATCGGATGTCACGTTGAGGGGCATGCCATCATAAGAGATGGTGGGGACCTTGACGGAACCGCCAAGTCTCTTGGAGCTGGCGAGGATCCATTCCTTGGACTCTTCCGGTTTCCAGACTTTGGAAGGTACCATCGCAGGAGGAAGATGAGGGCATGTTGGGACTTGGTAATGGGTGTATGCGCCTTCGAAGGCGTCAATCTGCTCATCCCCAGTTGGCTGGACTCGGGCTGGGCCGTGGTAGTCGAACCAAGTGTTCAGAAACCAACCGAGGGAGATAAGAAGAATGTACCTTGCTAGAACCCTCCATCGGTTCCCCTTGCGCGTAGGGCTACCCTTTTGCGGAGTGGCCGCATTGGAAACGCTGTAGGCAGGAAGGAGGACATCCCTGGACTCGTCTTCAAGAGGAAGGATGAGCCGCTGCTTTTCGAGACCCAAGAGCATGGTCTGGTCCGGGCAGGGGGGAGGGGGGGTTTACTGGATGGTCTTTCTCTATCCAAGCTCTAGGGGGCCAAAACGAGTAGGAATGAAACCACGATCGACCAACACAGTGGGTTGCGCGCTCTTCTGCAAAGATGGGGAAGGGGGTCTGGGAGATCGAGAGAGTATGGGCTGAGGGAGGAGAAGGAGGGGGACCCGGTTGTGGAGAGGGAAGGAGAGGGGGTTACATACATACAGGCAGAACAAGTCTTGACCAAAAGCTGGTCGGTCGGTATAAATGCTCACAGAGATGCACAGGAGGTCAATTTGTTGTTTTTCGGTGATTATTTTTACATCTTGGATCAGTTGCAGAGCGAAGGAGTGGGGTAGGAGCTCCTATCGTAACAAGGCCATGACCATGAGGCGATATGTGAGTTTCACCGGCGGCAAGTGGTTCACAAGAGGAGAGCATCGAGTGACAAGGCGGAAGGAACGGATCAGGGTGGTCCTTGCGAGCCATCATCGCCTTAGCGACGTTACTCGTGACTGTTGGGTGTGGTGAACAGTTGTGTCTTTCGAGTGGGATCTGGTGACACACTACGTACTCTGAACATGGCATAGAGTACTGCAGATATTTATGCCATCCACTGTGACTGTAGTGGACATGGGTAGGGTGCCTCGACAGTCGACACGCCACCAAGGGCAAAGTCGACTCTCTCTCGCATTTCACCGGCTTTCGGCCTGAAGCACGGCCAATAGAGGTTCTGTTTGGGAAATCGGGATCGGGATGGAGATAGGAGCAAAATCTGAACAGAGAGAAGCGCGACCAATCGCAGGCGACCGAGGAGATAATCAGATACAGCAGGCTCAGCGAGATCGGTGATCGGTAGAACGAATAACGCCATCCTAATCGAAAATTCTATTTTTTTTAATGGTCTTCATTCTTCCTCCTTCTTTCCGCCCTCTCTTCGCCATTCACCCCGACTTGTCCTCCTCCTCCTCCTCCTCCTCCTCCTCCTTCCCCCCCGCTTGCTTGAGGATTCGAGTTTTGTAATAGCCTCGTCGCTTTTGGTGAATTCTGTCAAGAGGAGGCCACAGCCAAGCTCTCCACCTGCTTACAACAACCTTTACCCTCTCCCGAAATTCGTTCCCAAAGGAAACCTGTTCGTTTCCACCGACTTGTTCACCCTCCTAAAGATTCACTTTCACATCGGTTTGTTTGGCCCACAAACCAGGTTCAAGTGTCTCGTCTCTTCCGTCGCCACCGTCCCCTCCTCAGACCTCACTCGAAAGGAAACGCCACCTTCCCTTGGTATCGAGCCCCAGTCCCAGATCGCTCATCACTGCGCAACAAATAGGTCCTCTCTCTCACCCTCCCTCATCCTCGATTCCGGTTCAATCACCGTCATCTCTTAGCTCGGGAAAAAAAAAAAAAAAAAAAGGTCCAAGCTTCCTCCTCTCTCACCTGCGCAGCAGAGCGACCAAAGGAAAGCAAGTAAACATGTCGTCTCCATCCAACCTGGTGGATGTCACCTCACCCGAGCATTTCACCGAGTTGATGCAGCAGGACCTCAACAGGGTCTCTCTACTCAACTTTTGGGCCCCATGGGCCGAGCCATGCGCTCAGATGAACGAGGTGGTCAAGGAGTTGGCGGCCAAATACCCACAGGTTCTGTTCCTCGTCGTGAGTAAGCGTAAGATTGACCAACTGATCCCTTTTTTTTTCACGGCCTGTGGGAAAGGGGACTATCGCTGCGATTTTCTCGGCTCAGATGTTCTCAAACGGATTTGCACGAACTGTTGCTGGCCGGATGCTGATTCTTCCCTCCCCGGCCCTTCTGGACAACTCTGATGAACTTCAACAGATTGAGGCGGAATCTCTGCCTGACGTTTCCGAGTCCTTCGACGTTGAAGCTGTTCCATCATTCGTTCTCCTCAGGGGTCACACGCTCCTTTCAAGGATATCTGGAGCCAATGCGGCCGCACTCAGCGCAGCAGTCTCGTCTCATGCATCGACGAAACCAGCCAACCAATCTCAGTCCAGGACCAGCGCCGCACCTAGGGCGGCATCCGATGTCTACGTGGCGAACGGTGGTGGGACTTCCGCAGGTGGAAATGCTGCGGACTACGCGGAGGCTGACGAGGTCGAGGAGACAGAGGAGCAGATCGAGGAGAGGTGCAGGAAACTCATGGATTCGGCTCCCGTCATGCTTTTCATGAAAGGAGACCCGGATACCCCTCGTTGTGGCTTCAGCCAAAAGACGGTCAACCTACTGAGGCAGGAAGGTGTAGAGTTCGGCCACTTTGATATCCTCACCGATGAGAACGTTAGGCAGGGTGAGTCATACACGATCGTTCCTCTTCTCCTCATCCCCACGTCCTCCACGTCTTCGCTTCCATCCCCTTTTGGATGAGGCGCAGAGGCGGTTCCAGGAGACACGTTCAACTTGGATGCATGGGTTGAGGAATCCCCGTCGAATCAGAACCCCGAAACCTTTCAGTCCCCTGATCCATCCCAAGGCACCTTGCGGTTCCTTACCTGAAATCTTGGCTCTCAACTGGAAAAAAGTTGCTCGATCGCTTACCTATCTATTCCCCCTCCAAACCCTCTCCAAAACGCCACCCTCCTTATCGGTGTGCCATCCATCGAATGGCACCTTGAAATTCAAACAGGACTCAAGAAGCTCAACGAATGGCCAACCTTCCCCCAGATCATCGTCAAGGGTGAACTGATCGGAGGACTCGACATCCTGAAGGAGCAGATAGAGACTGGAGAGTTCAAGGAACTCCTCTCGCAGTGAGCGCTCGCTAGCCTCCTGGGACCATGGTTCAATGCGGCTGAACACAAAAGTTTCGAGGAAGGAGAGGTCTCGTCTGCAAGGTCCATCGTAGTCAAATGTGGGAAACTGAGAAATTCGGGTTGGTTGAATCTCCTCCCACCCCAGAAACCAAAGCAAAATCAGACCAAAAAAAAACAAACCATTTTCCGGAGAATCTGTGCGCTCCCAATCCCTGATACCAGACCGATCCACATACAATCCCTCTGTTTCCCTCTCTCTTCGAATCCTTGCTAGATCGATTCTCTGTCTTCCTTGGTCCTTGTTGAATGTTTTAAATCTTTTTTCCCTTCCCTGAAAAAGAGCACGATCGATGCCCTGTCTTGCGGTCAAGTGGAAGGAACGAGACAAATTCGGACGTGTCCGTCCAAAAGTCGTATGAGGAGGAACGCAATGGGTGGTGGTGGTGGTGGTGTGGGTCGTCTAACGTTCGTGCCTACTGGGTATTCGGTATTGACGAGCTGAATCGGATGCGTTCGCTACGGTAGATTGGTTCTCTCAACCTTCACAGGAACTCGCTTTGGAGTTCATTCGAACCTTTCTTGTGAAGCATTCCAACATCGACTCGAACACATCGTTCGTAGCAACTCCCCCAAACAAAGCAAACGGCGTGAGTGGGTAAAAAAACAAAAAAAAGCAAAAAACAAAAATGATGGCTTCACGGCAGTTCCCCTTGCCAGATCTCGACGCCGCTCCAATCCTCCCTATCCCAACTCTTGCCGTCACCGAACCCGTCCACAGCCTTCCGCACTCTCCTTTCGGTCACCTGCTTGAGAGAGAATCCAAACTCGTCCCTGGCTACCCTCAGGGCCAGGTCGACCATTCCCGAGTCCCTCCTCTCCAAGGCGATCAAAAGTTTTGGCCTCTTGAGCTTTCCACCCTCGGTGTGAATCACGCTCGACTCGTAGAGGTACTTGATCGATCGGAACAAGGGACGGATGAGTCGCGCCTCGTACACCGTGTCGGCGGTAAAGATGAGATCGTAGGGTTTCGGTTTGGAAATCGGGGTCTTCGGATCAGCACCCTCTCGCTTTGATCTCTCTGCATCGGATCCCCCTTGGTTTGAGTCGGTGGAAGGTCCGTGGTCATCCCAATGCCAACTTTCAAATTCGACACACCAGTCCAGGTGACTGACCTGGATCGATCCGCAACTTTGACCCCTAGCTGTGGCCTTCTCGAGCGAATGCCTACCTTGCTCCACGTTGGGTCTCAGCACAGTCCCGAGAGGAGGCTCGACGTCCGTGGCCAAGACCTCAAAGCCCAATCTGGCCAGCAGTAGGGAGACGAGCCCCGTTCCTGAACCGAGCTCGATCGCCCTTGGCCTCTCCTCCTCGACCGAGGAGGGGAGGGCACAACGCGACGACCGCAAGAGACAGGGGAGGTAGATGGACGTGAGGTAACTTGACAAAACCTGGGATGATAGCCAGAGCGAGGAGCCTGTGGAGCCTGATGTGTTCGACTGTTGAAGGGAGAAACTGGAATCTGTTCAGGAGGTGTGAGGCGGAAGGTCGGGTCAGGATCGAATGGTTCACCAAGCGGAGTGTCACCACGAATGCACGATCCGTCATTTGAATTTCCAAGTCATTCCCACATTCCCCGTGTTCCCCCCCCCCCCCCCCAAAAAAAAAAAAAAGGTGGAAGCGACCCGACCGAATCCGTCAGTGAATTGTCTGGGCTCGGGTTAAGAGTGGGATCCAGGGAGCGAATGGGAAGGGGAGAGGACTGACCGAGCCTCTTGAAGTGGTATTCGAGGTTCGGAAGGTGCTTGGTGAGATGGGCAGGGAGGTTGATCTGGCTTTTCTTACGCTCGAGATCGTCAGGGGATTGTGCTTGTTGCTCTTCGATTTCTCCCCGGCTTTCTGGTTGCTCGAGGTGAGAATCTGGAGTGGAGTGAGCGTCAAGTTCGAATTCGGGGAGGGAGGTGGATCCCGTCCTCTTTCTGGTCGTTCGCCTGACCATCCGGGGTTGGCTGGTTCACGCGGAGGGAGAGAGGGAGAGAGGGAGACAGGGAGAGAGGGAGAGAGGGAGAGAGGATATCTGTATGTGCGTGTGCGTGTGAATGAGAATGACAACATGGGTCCAAAAGCGGTGGAGCGAGAAGAGGGAGGAAACGGGGAGGGAATCTGCTTGGAAGAAGGTGATGATGGTCACACGTGACTTGAGGTTTGAGGGGACGCGTCAAAGGGCGAGGCGAGGTGTTGTCAGTGTTGCTCTCAATCAATGCGGCAGGCAAGAACGCGTGAATCGGGGGGGAGATCGGATGGAAAAGTCAACCAACCGAAGAAGCAAACAACTCCCCTCTGACCACCACAGCATGTGAAGCCAAAGCCTTTCCTACTTGCTTTCTCCTCCTCCTCTCTCTCTCTCTCTCTCTCTCTTTTCAAACACCTCAACCACACCTACTCAACCAGATCACCATTCCAGAAACCCAACGCTATCGAGTTAACCCAGCAGGCATGCCACCATCGTCGTCTCAGTCTCAGGCGGGTGCTTCCGCGGCCGCTGCAGCGGCAGCCGAAAACTACTCCTCCTTCCCGGCGATAAAGACGGAGGAGCTCGTAGGAGTGCTCTCCGAGATGGGGCTGGTCGTGAGCCCCGAAGATATTACCAGACCTACGAGCACGATCGCTTACAGGATATTTGTGGCCTTCCTGGAGTGCCTCAGTGGGACGAGCCAGGAGTTGCTGGAAAGGACCAGGCATGCCACATTGGCCCAGATGGAATACAGAGTGAGTGGACTGTCTTGTGACCGCGGAGACGGGTCCCCTTCATCCTCTTGTTTTTTTCCTCTCTTCCTTCTTCTTTTCCTTCTTCTTTCACCTTTGTTGGTTGGGGTTGGGCTCAAACGAACGAACGTTCTCAACCAAAGAGGGATTCGGAAGAAAGGGAGGGCCAAACAGGCGCCCGAAAGGCTCTCAGATATCCGAATGACTTTGAGGCTAATCTTTGACTCCGCTGAACGATCACTCTATGAAGGAGCTCTATGACGATGGGCTCCAATTCATAATGCTCTTCAGAGAGATGTGAGTCTATCCACGCTCTGGATTGAGAATCGAGAATCTTCCGCAGAAGGAGATCGTGCTGAGGTCGATCCTACACCCTTCCCCTCCTTTTTCAATCTTTCCCCCGCTCTAGCCGAGCGATGATGGTCGCTGCTACGATCACGGACTTTCACCTTCAAGACTTGACAAGGCCGGTGCCTAAAAGGTTCAAACGTCAGATGTCAGCCCTTGTCAATTTTTACCGTTTCAGATCGGACAGGATCGCAGAGTTCGAAGAGCTCACAGCCGAAGCCGAAGACCTGGAGAACAAGAGGAACGAGACTGAGGACATGATCGAGGTGAAGAAAGTCGAGCTGGAGAGGTTCAAGAGGCAGAGGATTCTAGAGGAACCGGAGGCCAAGGCCCTCAAGGCGGAGAATGACAAGTTGGCAGAACACCTCCTAGAGTTGAAGAAGAAGCAGGGGCAATTCATGAACGAGCACGAAGCGTACAAGCTAGAGAAGGAAAACCTGATCAAGAAGCAGGTGAGTTGGAAGCTCAAGGCGCGCGAGCCAGCTAGCTGCTCGCCGTCCAGCTGACGGACTGGAAACGCTTACTTTGGACCTCCCTTTTTTCTCCCGTCGCCTCCTGTCCAGACCGATCTCCACTATTACATCCAATCCGTTCAAGCGGAGCTGAGGAATCTACAGGCCAGGATCGTTTCCAGTCCCAAGAAGCTTCGAGGTAGTATCGAGGCGATGAGCGAGCAGGTGATCCAGGACCGGGCGTCCTTGGCCGACATCGAACGGAAAGCAAGGGAACTCAATGACAAGCTGGACGTCGTGACCGCTCTAGAAAGTGTAAGCATTCATCGAACCCCGGACGCGCTGGAGGCTTTGCGCTGACGTGAGGTAGCTGACCGAGAACACCTCGTCGCGTCGTCTCCTTCCCCACCATTTTCTCTAGGACATCGGATCGGCGATCATAGCCATGGAGCAAGTGTCGAACGAGATAGCCAAGACGAACGCCGAGCAGAAGGAGGCGGACGAAGTGCGATCGATGATCAACCACAACAAGCACGAGGTTCAGACGCTCTCCCACCTCAAGGAGCAGACGGCAAGGAAGATGAAGTTGGCCAACGAGAGGTTGGAAAGGGCAAGGAAGAACCTCGACGATCAGAGGGAGATCAACAAGGTCAAGATGGAAGACTTTGAGAAGAGGTTGGAGGACGTGATGAACATGAAGCGGGAGAGGAACGCCAAGATCGACGTCATCTGCGCCGAGCACAATGAGTTGGAGAGAGAGGTGAGTTTTGAAAAACTGCCCCCCCCCAACCCCCGGTTCGTGTCTCTCAACCACCCTGCACCCACTTTTTCCCTTCAGCTACAAACCACCGTCAAAGAATACGAAGCTCAGAGGGCCAAGATGTTCCAGGACAGGGACCACCTGTGCCATCTCGCCAGTGAGTCCAGTCGAGAAGCCTCCTTTTTTTTTATTCACAGCTGGGGAAGATCACTGAGTTTTGGATTCTCTCTTTCTCCCCTTCGGCGAACCGAACCCGTTCTGTCCCCCTTACCCTTCTCACCAAAATCCCGCTAGACGTCTACATGGACACCCTTTCCAGATTCCTATCCCTCGACGAGTTTCAACCTCAAAAGCACGTCACAGCTTGAACGGTCCTGGAGCGAACACGCGGCACACGTACAGAATCTACACATCGCTCCTGCGATCATATCCCCTTCCCCTTTCGCCCTCCCCTCTACGCTTCCCCATTAAACACCTCTCAAGCCCTTGGAAAGGGTTCAGAGGGCCTTGCCTCCGAGTAGCACTGCTCGGCTGTCGATTGTAATTGTATGGTTTTACCCTTCCCCCCATCCCTCCATGGATAACCCGTGAACCTTGATTCTGCGCCGAGTCATTCAAGTATGTCGGTCCACTTTCCGACACTTTTTTTTCTTTTCTTTTTTTTTTCTTGTTCGGCTCGATCCGTTCCTTCCCACAGCTTTTGAGATAGGTGACGATGCAATCCTTCGTACGTCAAGGGATGGATACCGAGCGCTGTGCGAAGAACTGGAGTGTTCCATCAATTCCCAACGTTTCATCTTTTAATGTTACAGTGCGATGAGAGCCTTTTGCAACAAGTAAGGAGAGGGTCAAACTCAAAGGCCTGCATTGACAAAGGGTCTTGACATGAACCCTTCAATAAGGCCTTCAATTTCTTTAAGACCCGTTCTCTCACTTTTTCCCACCCCTTTTTGTGGTCAGAGCCTCAAAGCTCTTACAGACTTGACCTCGCTGGGAGACAACCTCCACGAGATGCCCGAGGCTACGGCGCTCTCGTACAGATCGCCTTCATCCTCGGTCTGCCCGTAGTAACAAGAGGCGCGAAGGCAATCCAAGCGGAGAGGTTGGGAGGGAGATTAGTACTTGACTTGACAGTCTCTTCAACTTTGAGACTATGGGAAGCGTTAGAGAAGAAATGGAAAAAAGGAAAAGGAGAAGGCAGAGTAGAAGGAGAGGATGAGAACAAAGGGAATCGCAGAAAACTCACGCCATCTAGGTTGAGAATGTAAGAGATCTGCTGCAGCCTGGTGAACTTTTCTCTCACTCCCATCGAAGTCTGGGAGGCCAGGTAGGTGGATATTCCCCTGACGTCTTTGTCGAATCGCAGAGCTCCAAGCTGGAGGGGGAGGGGGCGGATGTCAAAGGGTCGGACAGGGCCAAAGTCGTGAACAGGGATACGTATCAGTTTATTGAGTGAAGTCAGTCACACGGGAGCAGCTTGTAGGTTATGATGATGAAACATTTACCTCGGTGAACTTCATGCCCAAGACCAATTTTTCCCATGGTTTCAGCAGTGCGTCCAGTGCCATCGATACGTAGCTGTTGTAATTTGACTCTGTGAAGATGTCCTGGTTCACATCGAAGATCCGGATCATCCATCAACTCTTTGCCCAGCATGATTTCTAAGCATTTCACATGAATCGATGGGCGAACATGGATGATACTCACCCTGTACCCCGCTAAGACATGCTCCCAACCTTTGATGAAGCGCCTTCTTACAATGTCTCGGTACTCGGCCTCGGCATAGCTGTCATCGTCCAGGATATAGCTCGCATCTTTGTAAGTTTCAAGAAGGACGTTCCTTAGCCTAGGCTTGGTTGTCTGCGTAAACAACTGATCCAACTCGGTCTTTGAAATGTGTTCGGGTGAGGGGAGGATAGGAGAAAAGAATGGAAAGCATCAGCGACCAAGATCGAAGCTCACAAGCTTCGGAACGCCGAATTTAGCTTTGCCTCTTCCTTGGAATGCATGCACTCACCCTGAGGCCAGCTTTGAATCGATTCACAAGGACCGAGAGGCTATTCACGATCGCCAAGACTTCCGACATTTCAGATGGTTCGAACATCCTTGAAAGGGCTTGCTCCGATCCCAGCTCTGAGATAATCCTCTCCATGTACAGAGAGGACGTGCCAAGCACGTTAAGGTAGACCTGTCAAGGGGGTGGAGGAATCGGTCGTTCTTATCAGTCAAGGAATGGCCTTGCGGTCGTCATTGAAGTATCAAACAAGTTCAAGGATGCAAGACTCATGCTCACCGCAAATTGAGTCTTCATTTCCCTGGTCGCAGCTTCCTTCCTTGGACCGTCAACAGTCATGCTACCGCTGACTTGTCTCCAGACCCCTTCGAGCTTCCTGACAATGACTTCAATGTACTCCTCCTCTATCGTGGTCTTCGCCACCCTGAACATCTCGCTCACGGTGGGTAAAGAAGATGTCGAAACGTTCCGTGCCAGCACCGACCTGAGAACGTAGAATACGTCGTCCAAAATGGAGGACGTGTAGGGTTTGACAGTGAGGTCTGGCTGATCGATACGGAAAGCCTGTGTTTGTAGAGTGGCATCCCGAAGCATCCAATGGATGATCAGCGAAAGGCCTCGATCTCGATGGCTCCTTTGTGATCTTTCCCGAAATCCAAAGCTTACCTTCTCGATGCTGCTGCGCAAATACCAAGTTTCCATCGGCATATATATTCCGGATAACGCCTCGCCCACTTGCTTCCCAAGGGCACTCTGGGATGTGATATCCACCTTCTCCTTCGTCTCCGCCTCATCCAAACTCTCCTCGGGCAGCATTGAAGGAGGCTGGGCATTGTCCAACGAGATCCTCCTGAAGTCTTTGAAAGACTTGATCGCGTCTTGCTGGGTGTCTTCCTTGGTTTCATTCTTCGTACCAGAATCATCTTCGTCCTGGGCGAACAAAGTTGTGAAGGTAAGAGATAGCCACGATTTCAGTAGGGAGGCATGGGGGAATACTCACGAGAAGACGGCTCTTCAAGAACCTCCGATACAGACCCCATCGGGATCCTATTGCCGCTAACTCTGTCAATATCCTGTCGATTTCTCGCCCATCTGGGCCGGAAGGCTCGTCCATTGAGCTACTTGCCGTCCTACCCCCAGCGGGAGTGGAAGGCCTTGCCAGAATAGGCTTGATGGAGTGGACTTGTGATTTGATAGTCGCAGCCCCTACAAGCTTATTATGTTGGACTTCATCCAACCTCCTCCTCACTGCCCTATCGTCCCTCCATGCGTCGATGATCCTGCACCCTAACCTGTCGCATTCCTCCTGCAAGCCGTTCATGACGCCCTCGGCAAAGTTTCCTTTTCCATAGTGACGATCAACCACCGGTTGATGCATGTCGATAAGCATAGCCAGGTGCTCGAAAAGTCCAGTGAGAAGGGTAGCGAAATGAGTGGGTGCCTGGGTCTTTCCTCGTCCGATGTTCTCCGTGATCATCCTCCCTCTTTCTCGCACTAGACCTTTGGCAAAGGTGGAGTAGACCTCAAGACCTTCTCCCTTCCAGCCTATGAGAGGAAAGAGCTTGAAAAATCTAGAAGCCTCCGCCTCATCCTTCATCTCTGTGGCCTCATTGAAAGCCTTTGTAAATGCCTGGAGCATTCTCTTCCTCATGGAGAACAAGGTGTCTTCGGGTGCCTCTGGTAGCTCCGCAGTCGGCTGTCAGGAATCGAAGGACCTTCCTGGTCAGAGACCTTGTTCTGAGATCCCGTTAAAATCCCAAACAAAGTCACACTCACAACAACAGCTGACGCGAATCGGGATGTCAAGATTGTCTTGTCCACGGACATAGCCCTCATACAGTGCTTTGTCGCTGAGTCCCAATCATGCTGGTCTATCGACGCTGATAAGGAGATCAAAGAAGACTGAGATCATAATTCGAACCCTTCTTTTAGCCAAAGAGATGAAGATCGCTACCTTCACCTTACCTCAGTGTTTCAACCCTCCCACATGAACGATGGACTCACCTTCAGATCAGAAACTTTGACGGCCCAATCGACCGCAGCAGCGACCCTTCTCCTCTCTTCATCCAGAATCCTGACCCTCTCACTGATTCTCTTGGCCACTGCAGCCGATTCTCGCAGCCTAGCATCCAGAACATCGGCCTCCTCCCAAACTACATCGACCTTAGGACCCAAGGAAGCGATTTCGTCTTGAGCCTGCTCAAGAATAGGTTCCGAGTCTTGGAGTAGTCTTGCAAGTTCTTGATCAAGCGCAGCCGAGTGGGATGACAAAGCTACCAGAGCATGACGAACGGACGAAGGTGTAGTCAAGGTGGTGGGATCGGCCAATGGCGACTCGGATGTCGAGTCTGAAAGGTGGTTTACATTCCGGTCAGAGGCGAGGTCGGGTTGGGACGTCGAGGGCACTTGTTGGGACCCTGTCATTTTTCTTCTACGACCCCTTTCCTCCTTGATTTTAAGTGATCAAGGACCCTCGTTTCTGAAGAGCAAATACCAGAGCAGGAGGGAAAAGTTTAACGGGTCATGTTGGTAGAGGGGAAGTTGATGGTTGGCCAAAGGAGAAGAATCAAGTTGGTTCTCCCATTGAATGCTGCCAAGTGCAAGTTGGCCTGAGCGAGGAGCACGAGCAACAAATAGAAGAATCTGGTCACGTGCCTTGCTGGACGAACCAGCGTCCTTTTTCAGGTTTACCTTTCATCTATCAGCGTGAATCTACTCCCTCCTCCTCAACGTGACTTCCCCCTACCTACCTTCATCTCTCTATCCCCCTTCCCCATCCAAGGTCAAACACATCTGCACCACATTTCCACATCCCCCTGTTCGATACAGCTCCACTCATTCACTGAGATCCAAAGCAGCTTAGGCCAACAACCTCAACTTGTACGGAAACAAGTATTGCTTGCATTGCCGGTTGCCAAAATGGTAGGTTGTTCTCGGCGTGATGCAACCAACCGGAGAGATCGCTGATGACCTGAACCGGCGCCATCCATCTTCCAACACCTTGAACAGGCACAGATCACCACCTCGACAGAGAATACCATCCAGACGCTGGAGAGGATTGGAAGCCATTCTCACGTCAAAGGGTGAGCAGATCGATACCTTGAAAGCCTTGGCCTTCATCTTCAAACCCTCTTGCGGACGAAACTCATCATTTTCTCACGTCACTACGTCCTCTAGCCTGGGTCTTGATGAGCGGCTTGAACCAAGGCAGAATGCGCAGGGTATGGTGGGACAGAAGTCTGCCAGGAAGGCTGCTGGTGTCATCGTCAAAATGGTTCAGGAGGGAAAGATCGCCGGAAGGGCGATCTTAATGGCTGGTCCCCCAAGTACAGGTAAAACTGCGATTGCCATGGGTGAGTTCAAGTTCACAGTCTCTCAAATAGGCTCCAGTATGGATCATCAGTCGTGTATTGACTTTGTGCATGGCCTCGGAATCGACACTACTTTCCCAACGCAGGTATGGCACAGACCCTGGGCTCAGATGTCCCCTTCACCATGCTCTCAGCTTCCGAAGTATTTTCCCTTGAGATGAGCAAGACCGAAGCGTTGACTCAGGCTTTTAGAAGGTCGATCGGCGTCAGGATCAGGGAAGAGGCCGAAGTTGTTGAAGGAGAAGTGGTAGAGATTCAAATTGACAGGAGCTTGACTGGGGTGAGCAAATCTGATGACGGGAAGCTTCCCTGGCTGTTCTTGCTACTGATATTTGCCTCTCTCTTTGTAACCAACAGGCTACCAAGACCGGAAAGCTTACGGTAAAGACCACGGACATGGAGACCATCTACGAACTTGGAAACAAGATGATCGACTCATTACAGAAGGAGAAGGTCACTGCTGGTGATGTGATCGCTATCGACAAGGCCAGCGGAAGGATCACAAAGCTTGGGAGAAGCTTCACGAGGGCAAGGGACTACGACGCGATGGGCAGTGACGTGAGTGAAGCTCGATGGGAAAAGGCGGAGATAGGATTATGAATTAGGAGGCTGATGAATACATACCATCTCAACCCTTTCATCCTGTTCGTCCCGGATCTACTCAGACCAAGTTTGTTCAATGCCCAGAGGGCGAGCTTCAAAGGAGAAAGGATGTCGTACACACAGTTTCCCTGCATGAGATCGATGTCATAAACTCGAGGACGCAAGGTTTCCTGGCCCTCTTTGCTGGCGACACGGGCGAGATCAAGCCAGAGCTTAGAGATCAGATAAACACAAAAGTCGGGGAGTGGAGGGAAGAGGGCAAGGCTGACATTGTTCCTGGGGTGAGTGACACTAATCGATTGATTGATCATGGCGCATTTTTTTTTTTTTTTTACTTTTTTTTTTTTTGCTCTGCTTGGTACTCACCTCCTCCTCTCCATTTCCAATCAGGTGCTTTTCATTGATGAAGTCCATATGTTAGATATCGAGTGCTTCTCGTTCCTCAATCGGGCACTCGAGTCCGAGCTTGCCCCTCTCGTCATCATGGCTTCAAACCGAGGTATCACTCGGATTCGCGGCACGCGCTTTAGGAGTCCTCACGGTCTTCCGATCGACCTACTCGATCGAGTTCTGATCGTCAGCACAAAGCCTTATGAGCAGGAGGATATCAAGGAAATTTTGCAAATCCGCGCGCAGGAAGAGGAGGTCACGCTCAAGCCTGAGGCGCTCGAGGTTTTGACAAGGATGGGGGCTGAGACGTCGTTGAGGTATGCGATCAACCTCATCACCACGGCCAGCCTTGCTGCTAAGAGGCGCAAGGCAGACGCCGTCGAGGTAGCTGATGTCAGGAGGGTCTACAATCTCTTTGTCGACGAGAAGCGAAGTGTCCAGTACCTTCGTGAGCACGCCGAGCAGTTTATGAGCGAGACAGACGACTTTGGTGGCAAGGAAGTTGACGGCCTCGCTCCTGGTGCACCAGTCGTTGGTATTAGTCATACCTCGATTCTAGCTTGATATAGGAGCTTGCAATTCGTCACGCCTCCTTCCCTTCCTCCTTTCGTTTCGGGGCAAATGTTCGCCTTCAGAGGCGAAATACATCACACACTGACTCACCGACCAAAGACTGTATGTGTACTTCTATCTATTGAAAAAAAAAAACATTAAAAAAGAGTAAGCCGCACGTCCATGATTCGGGTCGATTCTGAGCGGAACAAACAGAGAAGGGAAACCGCTTGCAATGGGGAGAGAAAGGAACGAGCTGTAAGTGGGAGTGGTAAGTGGGAACACGTTCTCAACAGCTCTCGGTGTCATGCTAGCCGCAGTCGCGTCGGTCGAGTCAAAGCCTGTCTGTGCCGAGTTTTCAGGTGGAAAATACGAAAAAAGGGGGTCGAGTGATCGGGAGAGGGACGGAGGCCGCCTGTTGGTTTTCGCTGGTTTTCGGTTGGAGTTGACTCAAACCACCCAAATCTGACGCACCGCCATCGACCTTGTCACACTTGCACACTTGTGCCCCACTGTTTGCCACTGTCCACACGAAATCCCACTTCCATCACCAGTCCCCAATATCTTTCGTTTCACAGGGATCGCTTTGTTACGCTTTTCCTCACTCACTTCATCCCGCTCTCCTCTTCCTTGGAAGGCTGATCACAGTCCCTTGTCGACGACCATGAGATCAAGGGCTCTCCCAGCCAGAGCCCTTTTGCGGCTCACCAGCGGCCAACCCGCCATCGCTGCTCCAAGGTCAGCTCTCCCTTGCTCGAGGTCTTACGTCTCTCAGTCAGATCATTCACGGAGGAAGGTGCAGGCACCTTCATCATCCCGATCCAATCAGGAAAAGACTTCGCCTTCCACTTCTACCTCTTGCTCCACTTCTTCCAACGACAAATCTTCTTCCAACGACAAGTCCTCTTCCAACTCAAATTCCTCCTCCTCTTCCTCCTCCTCCACCCCACCTTCCTCCTCTGGATCCTCGGCCCCCGGTCAAAGGTCGGGAGGTAGAAGAATCAACAGGAGGTCGAGCCGCTCGATTTCAAGCTCGCCCCAAGTTCCAGCTGGTCCACCCGTCGCCAACCCTCCTCCCTGCTCGGCTGTCAACGTCGCTTGGGAGGCCTTTTTTGCTCATGAGCGACCACTGCTTCAGCATGAGCTTCTACCTCCAAGGATAGGCAAAAGTTCGCCGACTCCTTCCCTTTCCGAGATATTGCAGAACAGTGGCTCTTTCCACGCCTTCGCAACCAACGCCTTGGATGAGGCAAAGTGGCGCACTAGAGCCCAAAGGCTTGATCCAGAGAGGTTCTCCAGGCTCATTGACGCCCTCTCTGATCTCGAGGGCAAGGATGATGCGATGCCGACAGTGGAAAGGTCAGAAGCTGCCAGGAAGTTTTCCTTCTTCTCGCCAACCTCTGCCAAGGTCGCCCAAGAGTCTCAAAAGCTAGAAGAAGAGGAGAGCCTCCGGGCCGAGGATGATGAGGCCATTGCTAACGCCCTTGCTCGAGGCGAGAATCCCGAGATCGCGGAAAAGCTGGGAATGGAGGCTGACCTCGTCATTTTGGGCGAACCAGAGGGACCATCGGCGCAATGGTCGCGAGGGGTGGCCACCTACCTTGCAGAGAGAGCCAGGGCTTACGAGCCCCCGCCAGCTCCCAAGCCCACGGACGACGTCTTTGCGACTCAGCAACGGCCGGCTTCGACTGTCTACATCACCGACGACGATCCGAACCTTTTGCTCTCTCACGCTATGATCCAGAACACACTGCCACAAGCTCTCAAGTGGGACAAAGTCGTAGCCCAGATGGACGCGGTCACTCTCGCCGATCCAGCAAAGGCTTCGAAGACCATTGATCTCACCCAGCTCAACGCTGGTATCGCCTATGAGAACGTCGATGAAGTCAACATGGACAGCGTTAGGAGGAAAAGGAGAAAGAAGATCAGAAAGCACAAGTGAGTTTCGCGTGCGCAGAGAGGTTGACTTGTCTGTCTTTCTACGAATTCGCCTTTCCCTCTTCTTTTTCAATTCCTTTTCGTCAAATTGGGGGAGGGGAGGGGGGACGTTTGTGGGAGGTTCTCTATCCGAAAGAGGGACGGATGGACTGACATCTCGAATCCTTTTCCGCTCTCTTCCATCTCTCCCCGTTGTTTTCTTTGAACCGTATAGGTACAAGAAACTCCGCAAGGAACAGAGAGCCGAACGTCAAAAGATGAAGAAGTGAAGTTTTGATCCTCACTTTTGACCAAAGGCGAGGCGACAGGATCCGATTTCCTTTCGCTCTCCTCCTCTCCATGCTTGGCTTTCATCTTTCACCGATCGTTCACCGACCTTGAATACTGCACGAGGGCCACCCGCACCGGCTTCTTCGTTCGGAAGAGCCGAACAGCTTTAAAGGGATCGTTGATCCGCTCCTCAACCCCTCGGCCTCTCGATTCATCGGTGACGCCTCCCTACCCCACGCCGCCGACAACGCCGCTACACTACGTTCCCCCCTCCTCTGTTTTGTATCCTTACTAGACACCCACGCAAAGAAGATACGAAATGCAACTGCAAATGCAGATCCTGCGGACTTGGAACTCGCAACTTGGATCGTGACCCTCTGCTCCCAACGCTCCGGTTTCGCTTTCAGAGAGTGGAGGGAGTCACAAGTTTAGTCGGATGCTGAGTTCGGACCGGCGTGTGTCGGAATCGCTCGGGTCGAATCCAGGGTGGCTGTGTCTTTTTATTTCCTTATTCCACTTTTCCCCTCGTCCTTCTCTTGTCTTCTTTTAATCGCGTTCCTTTAGTTTCCTTCCACCTTTTGAATTTTTTAGGTCGTCCCACCTTAAGGGTAACTTGAAACTCAAGACCAGAGTGATCGAGCCGAGCTTAAAGGATTGAATGACGAAGTACAGTACATAATGACAACGACAAGAGCGCGAGTTAGGGTGGAGGTCTTACCCATTTCGACTGAAAGGAAAGTGATTGTAGTGACATTAATCATATCCTCTCTTGTTCGAGATACATCACGTCTGCGAGGCCGAGACAAGAGTTCTTGTACGGCTAGAAAGAGGGTCAACCCGAGGCCTTGGCTATCTTTTCGCTACGTACTAAGACTTGACGATTATCGAAGAAAAAGGAGATCGGAGCCCCTGGCCATCTTGAAGACACTGACTAGGCTGTGACACATCGATTCTCTAGCCAACTTTCACCAATCCTCACTTGAAAGGCATCGCCATCCACCATCCACCATCCACCATCCACCATCCACCATCCACCATCCACCGTCCACTACCATCGGAATCCCCCCTTTTCCACCTCCCTTCCTCCCCTTCCCGATCCAAACGACTCTACCAAGTCGAGCCTCAACTTAGCATACGGTCTCACACGCAATCGGTCAAGTTCACATTGAGAAGCCGCAAGACGAAAGAAGTCGGAGAAAACTTCGAGGAGAAGAGAAGCAGCCAAACGCAACCCTCGGAATCATCGGTACTATCAGCAACCTGGATCTTTCCCCCTCTCCGTGTTGGTTTTCAAGTGATCATGGCGGACGCAGCGGCCAAAACCCCCGCAGCTCAGGCTGTTCAGGATGACAAGCCAAGGAACATCTCGAGAGACGGCGACAAGATCGCTGTAGGTGTCTCGACGAATCTGATCTCCATCAAAAGTTTGGACCACGATGATCTTATTCTGCTTTCCTTCTCTCTCTTCCGTTCCTTCTTCTCTTCTTTCCCCCTTGCCTTGTTGAATGTTACCGTGTTTCTTTCTATCTCCGCTGCCCCCACCAGGACATGGAATACTACGACCTCCTAGGTGTCCCGGGCGATGTGACGGAGATCGACTTGAAAAAGGCTTACAGGAGAGCTGCTATCAAGAATCACCCGGACAAGGGTGGCGACGAAGAAACGTACGTTGTCATCTTTCTCATCATTCTTCACGATTCTTTGTGAACGCATCCATGCCGTGAGCAAAGCCCATGCTGACACCTTCTTGGTGACGGTGAATGCGCCGACCCATGAACCTCTCTTTTTCGTTTCAACACACCCGCGGTCCCTAACAGATTCAAAATGATTGGAGAGGCCTACAGGGTACTTAGCGATAGCAACCTCAGAGCCGATTACGATAGATATGGCAAAAAGTTAGTGTGCTGGTCCACAAACGCAATCCTCCATGCATTCGAGCTTTCTGATGTTGAAATCGAGCTGACGTGGTCCCGGACAATCCTGACCCTCGTTCAGAAAACCCACCGATGAGGTCGGTCTCAAGGAGGCAACGGACATGGTAAGTACCTCTGCCTTGTAGAATGTCAGCAATCATCGCATCGCTCGATTCGATGCTCACCCAACCTGTGTGTATCTTGTCCTGTCCCTAATGCTACACAGTTCGGAAGCCTTTTCGGTGGGGAGAGGTTTGTTGACCTTATTGGTGAGATCAGCTTGATCAAGGATTTCAGCAAGGCATCTGAAATCATGATGACGGAGGAAGAGAAGGAGGAGATGGAAAAGCAAATGAGGGCAGAGCACAAGAAGGCCAATGGGGAGGGTTCGGTTGCCGAGGGCACAACGTCATCAGCTACGGATACCACTGCTGTCAACGCTGAGGCAGGAACTTCAATGACCTCTCACGACGGAAAGAAGGCTCAGCAGGATGCGAAAGCAAAAAGCAAGATCACGCCTGAGCAGCGGCAAAAACTGGAGGAGTTTGAAAAGGAGAAGGAGGAGAATGAGAAGAAGAGAATCGACGATCTCACTAGAAAGCTCATCGACAGAATCCGGCCCTTTGTTGAGGCCAAAAATCCAGGTGACAAAGACGATTCAGAGACTCGGCTCTTTGAGAAGAAGATGAGGGAGGAGGCTGAGGATCTCAAGCTGGAATCGTTCGGTGTCGAGCTTCTACACGCCATCGGCAACGTCTATCTAATGAAGGCTACCACATTTGTCAAGACGAAAAAGCACAGCTTCCTCGGACTCAGCGGTTTCATGAGCAGGATGAAGGAGAAGGGAAACATCGTCAAGGAGACTTGGGGAATGCTTGGCTCAGCTTTGAATGTCAAGGCCTCTATGGACGAGCTTGCAAGAAGGCAGGAGAAGGGGGAGATACCAGAGGATGAGCTCAGAGCTCTGGAGCAGGACATGAGCGGGAAAATGCTGCTGGCCACTTGGAGAGGAACCAGGTGAGTTGTCTGGGATCCTTGTCAGAACGTGACAGCAGCCATAAGATTAGCGATAGCTTTGCGAAGCTTCTGACTCTCAAACCCTCATTACGGCTTTCCCTTGCTCGGAACCTTTTTTCCATCCAGGCTCGAGGTTACCACGATCCTTCGACAAGTCTGCGATAATGTGCTCAATGAGAAGGGTGTCGATGACAGAACACTTCTCAACCGGGCTAGGGCTCTCGCCTTTCTTGGGGTTATTTACAAGGAGGTAAAGCCGGATGAAGGCGACGACGAGAGGAGGGAGCTGGAGAGGCTTGTCGCAGAGGCTGGCTCTAAGAAGAAGAAGAGCAAGAAGGAGAAGAAGACAAGCCCTACCTCCACACCGGCACCTACCGCACCGCCTCCTTCGTAAAATTGAAATGCTTTTGACGAGTGATCACCGCAACCATCTCATTCCCTTGGAGAACGTGACACCTTCAGACCGGGCTGGACCAAAGGATGTTTTCTGGCTGGAAGACTTCCTTTCAGTTCAGCTTCGATTGATTTGAACATCGCGTTGTGACGATTGGTATTTCCATGGCATCAGGCAAGATCCCCGAATCTAATACCAATGGAAAAGCAAATCGTAAACATCCAAACAAAACAAAAAACAAGTCTGGAGCAATCCTTGCACTCGCAATTTCCTTCCTTCCAGCCATGTCAAGTTTATTTTTATGTCTTGTTCATCTTTTTTCTCTGATGGAGCTGAGTTCGGAAAGGAAGTTGATTCGTTCCTTCGCCACTATTGATCTTATCACTCGGTGTGGGAGGAGCTCGTGGTAGCTAATCAAGAACAGCCTGACTATGCTCCTTGGAAGAGGTTTTGGCTCAAGATCTGGTGAAGTGGAGAAATAAACCTTTCCGCTCCTATCCCCCTCCTAAGCCTTGCCTAGCGCCGCTCGCATTAACCTCCTCAACTGTAATTCCAGCGCCTGTTCCTTCTCAACAATAGATTTACCTGTCTCCTCTTTGATCATCTCCTTTTTTAAGACCCTTGAGCCGATCATCGTCCGTCTGGGCTGGAGCTTGAGCGTTCAGGATGGTCTGTGGGATCTCGTTGAGTCGATCGAAAGCGTGAAGATGTGGAATGAGCACAGTCAGAAAGAAAGTGACCGCCTCTCGGCGATCAAAGAGATCTTCCTCTTTTTTTTTTTTTTTTTTTTGGACAATCAAAATGACCGTCCTAGGAGCCCCAGGGAATTCGAGTCAAGGTCGTGATTCCATGATAGGAACGTCTACGTCGACGTTGGAGTTGGGGAAAGTGAGGATGAGGTTTGTGGCAAGGCAGAAACTGGATCCATCCAGATCTGCGTACCTCGCCAACAGAAGAAGGAAGCTTCTTTCTCGGTGAACAACGTATCTCCGGTGACCTTGACCCTTCGTGTGATTACCGTGTCGGAAGAAGGGGGTTGAGACTCCGCTCATCCTGAGAGGACGTTGCGTTGAAAGCACTCCCTCTTCGAACTTGTCTCTCGCACATGGATGTTGGGGGGGGGGGGGGGGCCATGCTGCCACGTCGGCAAAACTGTCAATACCTCAAAGTCGCCTTTCCCCACTCCTTATTCCCTCTGGATCTCATTCTCCACCTGTCTGAGATCAGAACTTGCCGAGCACCGAATCTGATTTCATTCCCATTCTTATTTATTTATTTTGTTTTTCGGGAACCCCCATCCTCTCTCCCCAACGGTAAACCAGTGACATTCGCTCGACACCGGTTGGACCCGGAAGGGAGGGGGAGGAGGGGTCCTCTCTCGCTATCCGACGTCGTGTCGTTTTATTCGCCGAAGGAGAGTCAAGGGTTTGAGGGAATTTCCCTTTTTTTTTCTGTTTCCCAGACTCCATCCCAATCTCGGGTCAAAACCCTTTCGCGGATCTTGTCCACGTTGGAAGACCCTCTCCCTCCGTCAACTGGCAGAGCGAGTTCCAGCCATGTTCGTGCAAGGAAGGAGCTCGCAAGGGGGAGGGTAGGAATCCCCCGACAACGAACCACGAAGCGAGGTCAACATTCGAGCGGGTAACGTTTCCTTCCTGATGGAGCAAAGACCAAACCAGAGAGGCTCATCGCGATTCCTTTCTTTTGCCCCTTTCACTTGGCTTGAACGGCGATCAAGGGGATTCAATCCCTCCCCCACCTCTTCTCAGCCCGAAGGCAAGGGGGGAAGGGGAGAAATGAACCCCGAGATCCTTTTTTTTTTTGTTTTTGTTGTTTTTCAAAACTTTCTTGCACTCTGTGGGTGTGCGGTGGTGATGACGAGGATGCCCTGCGCGTGAGTTGGTCAACGGTCAAAATCTCACACGTACCCCGCCCCTTCCCCCCCCTTCACCAACCCACCTCCTACCCCTGGCCTCAACCCTTCATACCCTCCACGACTGGGGGGGACATCTCCCTTCCATGAGACTGTTGACCGTTGACAGATTGGATCGGCAATCCACACTTTCACCATATCCCTCCCCCCCCCCCCCCCC
>KZ819958.1:2388-32050 GCA_003144235.1 Violaceomyces palustris | reverse complement strand
CCCCAAAAAAAAAAAAAAAAAAAGGAAAGAGACAAGAGGGATGCCCGCCCCTTCTCATGCTTTATCATCAGGTCGACGGTTTTCTAATTAGGGTGACAGCATATTCGAGCGGAACGCCCCCGCCCATCCAACTAAGAGCTGGCCAGGTTTGTCAAACCTCCGCGGGAGACAACCAACCCCAGCTGTGTGCCTTTGCCAAGTTGATGGGTGGCTCGTGCGCTCACCGGCACAGGTCGAGTCGAAGGGTTGTTAGGAGAATCAAGAGCTTGCCCTCCCTGCTGCCCTCTGAGCTTCTCACTCTCTCTCCCTCTTCAGCTCAATCAGGATCATCTCTAGCAAGAGGGGGAAAGGCTCGAATGGCCAACGGAGAATCGAAATAAGACTCGAAAGCAAGGAAGGTGGAGAGGAAATCCTCCTCATTAGGATCATGATCATGAAGTAGAAATCAGAAGGTTGTAAATTTCCACGTCAGCCCATGGGCACCATGGGGTCATCCTCGTGGTGTATCCTTGTTTTCCTTTTTGCAGCGCTCGTTCTATTATCCACGTACGGACGGACATGCCGTTACGCCCTCTCTCAGCGGGCGCTATCCGATTTTGTTTAGGCACCTGCCAACCTCTGGCATATTCGAAGAGAAAAGAGGGGGGTGAATGGAGAATAGAAAGAGAGAAAGAAAGAAGATATCGTCACAACCCAGCCGTGCGACCTCCTTGACACGATTCACTCAAGAATCACTCCAATGTGATGTGATTCTGCTGTTCCATACGATAGGATAGAGCGAGAGCAGTCGGGAGTGCGAGTTCCCCTGAGTTGCTGCTGACTGGGGTTGGATTGGAGCGGGTCAAGCTTGGAGAGACGAAGGCATGTGAGGGCCAGGGTGAGGATGGCCCGTGCTCCGTTCTGACCCGCCCCCCCTTTTTCACGGAGGAAAAAGGGGGGGGAGGGGCGAGCAAAGTGGAGGATGAACAAGATACACACAACATCGAGTACAGTACTTGCAGATGATACGTGAAGTACGAAAGATACCTTACAAGCAACAGCCGCTCGTGGTTGTGAAGGAGTGAGTGTCAGCAGGAGGAAAGGAGGCAGCTGTCCATCACTGCATACATCATCTTCCTGATCCACTCTGGTGGTTGAATGTATCGATCGACCTGGCTCACGGGCTAGTTCCTAGACTTTTGAATCCGATTCGACTATCACAGAGACCGCCAATTCCAAGATCCCAGTCCCAATCCACAGCAAGATCCGGATCATCAGGGAGAAGGAGCACCACATTGGTACGAGGGTATAGAAAAGGGACATCAGGCAGGGCAGCGCGAGTGGAACTTCGACATGACTACTCAGGCTCAGGACCCTCACAAACCAGTAGCTGGGGAGCACGAGATCCTTGCAAATGTCCTTGAGAATCTCGTAGGAGCGACAGATCACAGGGATGGTTGGTACTCCTGGTCCTCGTATGAGTCGAATTTGATTCTGGAGACCCGACTCACCTGGTGTGGTCTTCTTCTTCCCTCTTCTCCCTCCACTTCCTGCTGGCAGGAACGACGATCTTAGTGTCTTCAGTCAGCCACAATGCCCTGACGCCGGCGACAACCTCGACGAAAGAGAATTACCACTGGTGGGAGAGGTTCTTCCCGGAAGGGTTGTCTGACCGCATCCAGCAGCTCTTTGCCGATCATCACATGGGGAATTTCGTCGCCATCCGTGGTCAACCGGGTGTGAAGATCTTCGAGAGCATGCCAATCTACGTCAGGGTAGGGATGCACCTGCTGTTCTTCAAGGCAAAGGAGGAGTCTTTCCTACGTTACGAATCGGTGGAGGATCTCCTCAAGACAGCATCGGTGAGGCAAGGCAGGATCTACGACGACGAGTCTGACCCCAAGGCCGTTCTGGCCCACGTCCAGAGCTTTGTCGAGACCTACTCGATCGACCTCTCGGAGCTCGAGCAACCCGATCCGGCCAGGTACCCAAGCTTCAACTCCTTCTTCTTCAGGAAGCTGAGGCCAGGCGCCAGGCCGATCTCGGAGCCGGCCAACGACAGGGTCGTTTCTTCGTGTGCGGATTGCAGGATAACCGTGTTTGAGAACGTCGACCAGGCCACCAAGGTCTGGATCAAGGGAAAGGAGTTCACCATCGGCAGGTTGCTCTCTGACACCAACCTCGCCGATAGGGAGTTCCCGCCCGGTAGCTCGCTCGCCATTTTCAGGTTGGCGCCTGCCGACTACCACAGGTACCACCATCCCGTCGGTCCCGCTGTCTGCGGCCCCACCAGGCACTGCGACGGCGAATACTACACGGTCAACCCTCAGGCCGTCAACGAGGACTTTGACGTCTTCACATGCAATCGTCGCGACGTCCTCCTCCTCGACTGGTCCCCGACACCTTCGGAGCATCACGCCGTCGCTTTCGTCTCGATCGGCGCCATGCTGGTCGGCTCGATCGGCTGGACCAACTCGAATCAGGGCTCGTCTGTGAAGAGGGGCGACGAGCTGGGCTACTTTGCTTATGGTGGCTCGACTTGCATCACCGTCTTCCCACCCGCAGCCAAGGTCGTGTGGGATCCCGACCTGATGCAGAACTCTTTGGCAGGCCTCGAGACCATGGTCAGGGTTGGCGATAGGATCGGGGTCAGCGAGGTGTAGCTCCGTCCCTCGAAGCGTTTTCGCACCTGCTTGAGCTTGTTTGTTCGTTTCTGCTCCTTCTTTTTTATTGTAGTCCTCCCGTCTACTGTCGAAACCCCTTGAACAGATACCCTCCAGCGTTCGTGTGGAGAATACACTCCTGATATCCATTTCCCATTTCAGATGGGGTTGTCAGCGGTTGATGGGCCCGAATTTTCGTACCGTTTTCGATGCATTCTAGCAGCATTTAGCCCTCCACCTCCGGTTCACGCAGCGTGTCACTTTCCCTCTCGCCCACACCGAGCCCGGCTTTGGACTGCACAACTCGTACCATCCCCGCACTTCCAACCTGCTGTCCCCCCCCCACCGCAGCCACCGGGAAACCCCGAGAGAGAGGATCACACCGTGAGCCAGGGCCACGTGGGCGGCCAAGATCGGAAAGGGACGACCACAATCAAAGAGGGGCAAGGAAGGACGAGGTCACGTGACTCGAATACGATGAGTCGAAAGGGATATTTATTCACTTTTTTTTTCCTTAGAAAAAAGACACAAAAAACAGAACCCACCCCACGTTCCAACTCTATATCTGCATTCTAGATCGGTCACATGTAGGTGAGGTGCGTACGGTTCTCTATCCAGAAGGATGGAAAAGGTATATGGCGGCTTGCACAGTGAGTGGGAAGGGAGGGAAGGGAGGGGAAGTGCCTGACACCTCCTTCAAACCCCACTCATCGAAGCGCGAGGGGCATGTCTAAGCGGTTCGCGAGTCGAGAAGGCTCATGATCTCCTCGTACTTTTTTTTTGTTTTTTTGTTTTGTTTTGTTTGTTTGAAGCAAGAGGGAGATGAGACATAGGCGGCGAAGCGGGAATCAATGAGTTTGCGTCAGCGAAAGGCTAGGGGAAAAAAAAGGAGCGGGGACATGGGAAGGGACATGGGAGGGGACGGAGGGAAGGGCGTTGCAACTCACCACGGTGAAGACGATACCGCCTGAAAGGACCAACCTCGCCAACCTCGGGGTGGCGCCCCTCCAAAAGGCCTTCAAACCCTCCTCCCTCAAGGTGACGCTGATGCAGTTCAAGGTTCCCGTGTACCTCGACCTGGCCTCCAGCGACTGCATCCTGGTCTTGATGACGTCGAAGGGCATGGTGGTGTAGACGGTGACGATGCCGGCGACCGCTCCGATGCCAAAAGTGACTCCACCAGGAAGGCTCTGACCGGGTCTGGTGGAGCCAGCGACAAAGTTCTTGAGGCTCGAGTAGGTTCCGAACCTGACGGCCGAGTTGGCGCCTTGCCTCATCATGACAGGGAAGAGTCCCCTGTAGATCCCCCGGATCCCTTCCTCCCTGACGATGGCCGCCGTTCCGGGTATGAGCCCCGAAGGGTACTTCCTGACTTGCCTCTTTCCGTCGTCGATCAGCTTGGTCTTGATGGTCTCGGAGGGGGTGACGGCGAAGATGGCCTCCATCATTCCCGCGCCCAAACCGGCCAGCAGAGACCTCGGGCCGCTGAGCTTGCCCTGGTCGTCCTTCAAGATGGATTTGAAGTGGTCGTAAGAGAGGAACCTGACACCCGCCTTGAGAGCGTTGCCTGCCACGAGTGCGCCGCAACCGTTGTACAGTCCGATGAAGCCATCCTTGGCGAGAGTGTTGCGGACGATGGTGATGGGTCCCGGTGCCTTTTTGGTTCATTCATGAGAGTAAATGTTTGAAACACACATGTGTCGTTTGGTTCGAGGTAAAGCACGGAGTGGTCAGGAATCATCAAAGCTTCTCCTCTTAAAAAGTCCTTCGGAATGGAGGAAGGGGGGAAAAGTGGGTTTGAAGAAAAGGTCCACTTCTTTCCAGCTCACCTTCTCACCAGACTTGCTCGCGAACTGGGCGACGGTCTTGGTGTACTCGATCGGATAGGTTGCGAACCCCTCAACAGCGCCCGCGGTGGTACCGGCTATGAGGGAGAAGAGGGGTTTGTCCTTCCTCTTTGCCGTGACAGAAGGTGAGGCGGCCGCCGACCTGACGCCTGAAGCCGGCTTGCTTTCCATGGTGGATGGCATACTTTATTGAGCGGAAAGGAAATCGGCGGCTTGTTACCCCGGTGTTTAATTCGATGAGGAGCAGATGGATTCGTGAGGGAGGGGGGAACTGTGATGGTTCGGAGTGGGAGGGATGACGATCAGAGGGTGCCGAGGGGAGAGATGGGAGGGAGAGTGAGTGAGTCTTAGTGGTGGGAGGAGATTCCCCATCCGACTTCCGACTCCGATTCAGAAAAAAGTTGGATGATCAAGAAGGATGGTGAATCGGGGAAATCCATCGGGCGGATACCAAGCTGGCGGGCTGGGAGCCCACTCCACGTGATTCAACCCACACCACAAAATAGACAACATCACATTGCCATTGTTCTTCCTCCTCCCTTCCTAACCCCCTTCAAACCCCTGGCCCCCGCCATCAATCATCCTGTCCCCAACCAGCAGCACACGGAACGCACGAGAAACGCTCACTGAATCTACGAGGAGCTCATCGAATTCCTACCAAGGCTCAACCCCAGCCGACGAGACAAACAAAGGAAGAAGGGACAGAGAAAGAGAGACAGAGAGAGTTAGAGAGGGAGAGAAGATTAAAAAGCGCCGAAGGAAAGAAGCAAGGGTATCCAACTCCACAAGATGGTCTACATCAACGATTGGCCAGAATTCCAATCACAATGTATGGAACTGCACAAAAAGTCACCCAAAAGAGTGAGTAGTGGAGGGGAAGTCGGGGAAATGGCCGGGGTAGGGGGAGGGGAGGAGGGGAGAAGTAGAAGCCATGGTGGATGTCCAAACCAAATCGAACACTCGATGGGAGGGGTTGGCAGGTTTTCATGGAGAACACCTTTGGCAAATGGGAGCCACCTCTTCCACTCCAAGGACGGCAGTGGGGTCCTAACCTTTCTCTGGTGAATCATCAACCCTTTCTCCAAACCTCGCCCATCCCCTCCACCTCCTCTTGACAGACAAGATACCTGATCAAAGCTAGACCGGCGAAGCAATCCCTCATACTGAAAGTGACTGACGATGTAACGGTGAGTTGAAGGCTGGGAACCAACCTTTGAAAAGCTTCGAGCCAGGAAGGGAGTGTCCCTGAAGAAATTCTGCGCATCCTCCCCATCTTTTCCCTCCTACTTTTCTGGACGGGAATTCCACGTACCGGGATCAACAGACACTCAAGTTCAAGACGAAATCGACAGTGATCCTGGGAAGGTTCGAGACGTTCAACAGGACAATGTCAGCCCTCATGGCGGGTCTGCCCGAACCTTCGACCAGCCCTTCAGCAGCCAAGGTGGAGACCGCTCAGACCGGATCCTCCTCGGCCGCGAATCCGAGCGTAGCACCCACCGACCCCAACAATACCGCCTCAGCAAAGGAGAACAGAAGCACGAAGGCCGTCAACCCTCCGACAGGAAGCGGTGGTGGAACGGGAGGTGGGAAGAAGAAGAAGAAGAAGGGAAAGAAGTGAACGGTTCTCACCATGTTATCCCGACCGAGGCTGTGACTCTCACCAGTGAAGGGGGGGGGGGGGTTATCACTTCCCTCCTTCCTTTCTCACGCTGTAATCCTCCCAACAAACAGACTGGTGTCCGTCAATAGAACCTCCATCGTGATCATCAGATCCATCCCTCCCTTCCATTTTCTGGACGGAGGGGTTTCAGAAGGCGGAGATCGCTTCCACTTGATCCGAAGGTGTCCCCCAAGCAGGGCTCGCTCGTGGAGTGAAGAGGGTGGAAGAGGATAGGTCTCAAAAAGTAGTAAAAAAAAAAAAAGGGGGAAGGGGGCCAAGGGGATGATACCGTCAGGGGGAAACGAGGGGGGACGAGAAGCCACAGAGCAAAGACCCTTTCCCCACCCTAGTTCGATCCTACAAACAGTGTAGATCCAAAGGTTGATCCCCCCCCCCCCGCCTACCCTTCGAAACACCCTACCCTCTTGACGAAAATCCAAACCCAAAGTGACACGAACGCAAAAAAACTCCCCGAGATTCGCCAAAGTCGTAAGGGGGTGGAGCCTTGCTAGGTGAACTTTTGAAAGACCTTTTTTTCGCCCTTTTCCTAATTCCGATCCCGACTCCAAAAGTGGGGGGCAGACCGGGATGCGGGACAAAAGAGGAAGAGCTGAAACGGTGAAAGGGTCCCCCCCTTTGGTCGGAGATAGGAAGCGAATCGAATCTGGACGACAAGGTTGTTTCTGGGTTTGGTAGGAACCCTCTCTAACGCAAATGTGCTTCGACACGAATGGATCCCGAGGCTTGGTCGTCCTTCGCCCTCCATCCTTGCTCGACCATCTGCTAGAATTCCCATTTCATCACTTCAAGGTACCACACTCGTCCACGAACCTTGTCGGATTCCAGTCCACACCCCCCAAGAACATTTCATTTCCGCTTCCAATTCACCACTCCGTCTCGTCTATCCTATCTGACAATCGGTTGCTCCGGGGGGAACGAAAGGAGAAAAAAAAATCAAAAAGACAAGACAAAATGCACGCCTGGAGCGAGGGGGATCAAGAGACGGAGGAGGAGACCCATTCTTAGTGGTGGGCGGCCTCGACCTTGTGGTCAGCGGCAGCTTCCCTCAGGTAGGCGTTGACATCCTCGCCCTCGGTGAGCTCGCCTCCCTTGTCCGACTTCTTTGGGGCAAGGTCTGGCTCGGCGGCGGCGTAGGTCTCGAGTTGGGAGGAGAGCTCGGCGGAGGATGGGACGACTGGAGCCTTTGGTGGCTGTGGCGCGTGGAAGTCGCGGACCTGGCCAACGTGGGCGTCGGCAGCCTGTGAAAGTGCGGACGGTGGTGGTAAAAATGTTTAAGAAATCGGGTCAGTACCACGTTCAGGGTAGGTTCCTTTCTCAAGTTCAACCCTGCCCTTTTGAGTGTTTCCGCCCTCCGATGACAACGTCCTTGATTTGCAATACACACTCCTGGCTCCCTGTGTGATTTCACCCGCACTCCCTTCTTTGGCATAGCAAGAGGAAAGGTCCCGCCTAGTGATCCTATGTACCCCATTCTGACCAAGTCAAACCACTCCCTAAGCCCAGCCTTTCATCCCACTGACGGCCAACTTTCCTCTTCCAATCTCCCTTGAGACCCATCGCATTCAGTCTCCCAGTGCCTTTTCTTGCGCAGTTTCCCGAGCCGATTCCGATGCAACGCACCTTTGCTGGAGCCTTGTATGCCTTGAGCTCACGGAGGTAGATCTCGGTGACGTGGTCTAAAAAAATGATGGCACGTTCAGAGATGAGGTCGGGGACGTTGTTTTTTGAGATAAATGCAAGTCAGCCGCGGAACTATTCAAGAAGCGGGGGAAGGGGTCTCTTTCGTGATTTCCCTTCCTTCCGCACGTTGTTTCGCAATCCATCCCGCCGGATTCTGTATTTCCGCTTCAGGGCCTAAGGAGGGATTGCGGTAGGTTGGAGGGGGTCAAAGATGCTCACCCTTGGAGACAACGACAGAGCTCGAGATGGCTCGGACCTGGCTCCTGGAAGCGGAGCGGGCCTGTTTCGATGTCAAGGGTAACAAGAAAGGTGTTGGGAGGATGGTTTGGGGGATTGTCAAAAGGGGATAAGATATGGAAGAGGATGGCGATCAGAAAGCCAGTCGATGCTTGTGCCTTTCATCCCCTTGAAACACCGGTGGCAAAGGAGGAGGTAGTTGATGATGACACCGAGTGGACTTGCTCTTGAACTGCTGTGGTTGACCTTGATGGGGAGACCGTCCAAACAGAATCAGGGTGAGGATCCTGAAAGAGACGAGGAGATACTTACGACGGAGAAGGCACCCTTGGCGATGAGAGACGAGACCATTTTCGGATCAAGGGGATGGAAAGAAGGTTGCGAGGTGGGTGAGGGGTTGCGATTGGAGTGGGATCGGTCAGGTGGAAACCAAGGGATGGCGATATGGACGGCTTGAGATGGGGGTTTCGGAATATTGGTCCACAGTTGCGATGGGCTCTCACTCCTCTCCTGTATCCTCCTCCTCTCGGGACCTGCCCTTGAGGCTGGAGGGGCTGAGATGCTGCCATGGAGGGAAGCAAGCGATGATTTCTGAAGAGTGATCGGAATTCATCGCGCCCCCTCCTCTTCCCCCCAAACTCGCCTTTTTCTTCCTTGGGACTCGCGGGAGCAAGCGGGGGTGAATCGAACCGCCCGGAAGTTGAGAAGCGCTCGCTCCCGATCGAACCCACGATTGGATCGTTTTCCCCGATCCGTCCCGATCCGATCACATTGACCAAAGCTGCGGTATGAAAGATGCAACTTGTGACAGTGTCACGGCCAAGTTCAGGGCGCTGTCAACCTTTCAACTGGTTGACTGATCAGTGCGGCGCGCGCCCTGGTAGGTGAGGGAGGGGGAGGCAAAAGCGGACGCTCAATGACGAAAATCTCCACTGGACTGGGAGAGAGGCACGGAGAGGAGGGAGACTCGCTTCAGCCACCTCTTCTCCACATCCACCAAGCAGCTGCTGTATCCATTCCGCTTCCAAACGTGTTCATCGTCCACAGCCACTGTGAAAGCTCTCAACCACCCGCCAGGTACGGACTGTATGCGGTTCCCTCCCTTTGTCATTCGCAATGGCAACAACCCCAACGTCACATTCATGATCCTTGTCTGAAAGAGCCGTGACACGCACCTCTTGAGAGATTCTTCTCCGTCATCCTCCTCCATTGCCATCAATGCGTTGATGCCGTTTCTGTTCTGTTTCGTTCTTCAAGGTCATGGGTCGACCCTGAGCGTGTGAATCCAATATCAGGTCGAGACCGTATGAATGGCGGGCAAAACTGCGCATACACCCTCCATCAGCTGATCTCCACTCGCTTTCTCCTTAAAAAGGACCTCTCCCTCCGCCACCCTTCCACCCCCTTCCCCCACTCCCTCTCCTTCCCCATCGCAAATCTTACCCTTCCCTTCACTATCACACCCAAACAAACCACCGAACAGACGACAGACCTCAACTCCATTCCGCACACTTGCACGCGCAGACCCAACCCTTAGATAGCATGTCCCTCCTCCGCGCATCCACCAACCTCGCCACCCGCACCACCCCCTCCAGGGCGGCAGCCTTTGCCATGAGTGTCCGCAACTACGCTGACGGACCATCAGGTGGTAGCGCAGGTGCCACTGCCAACGCCAAGGGATGGAAGCAGAAGGAGCAGGTGAGTTGTCTCGAGAGACGCAGGCCTCCCCCCGCTTTGAACCAACTCTCCAGAAGACAACCCCACCCCTCTCGTCACTCTCTCTGTCTCCACCCGCACGCTCTAGAGTCATCCGTTCTGACTTTGCCCACTCTTGAAACCCTCCCTCTTCGCCATCTCCATCCGCCTCTTTCGCTTGAAAACTACGACAGGCCCATGAGAACCAATACTTTGCTCAGGCGGAGAAGGAGAAGCTCAAGAAGCGTGAGTAATTCATTTTCTGGCCGCTTTTCTTCTCCTGCCCCTGATTACCAGAGACGGCGTCTCCTCATCGCCACCTTTCCAACGAATTGCCTCCCCCCCATCTCGGAACTTTTTCCAGTCCAAGACTCGATCAAGAAGCAGAGAGAACACCTTAACGAGGCGAGTATTATGGATTTGAGGCATCATCCGATGATTCGGGCAAGGAACTACTTCCGATTCCATCCAGCAGCTGACAAAGAGAGATCATCTGACCGCTCCGCCTTCACTCCATCAGGTTGAGTCTGCACTCAAGGAACTTGCGAAGGAAAAGTGAACAAGGGCATCGAATGACCTACTACCTTTCGACCCGTTCCAACTCTTTCCCCCACGTCCCACTCCCCCCTTCCTGATCCTCCAATCTCTCGCTTCCGACCTCCCACCCCTCATTCATCCCTTCCCCATGTCTTTCAAATCTTGGGTATCCCGGTCGGATCCCTTTGGTCCTCCAGACTGAGCACAAAGTGAACGAAATGAAAAAAGAAGTCGAATCAAAGTCCCACTAACTTGCCCTTTGGTGGGCATCCCGCCGCCTGATACCAGGTAAGTCCTCCGGGACACGACCGCCACCGAAGGCCTCTTTCGCCCGGGACAGGCTCAAGCCTCTGGAAACCTTTGGCCATTCTTTAACGTCTGATCTACAACGAAGGCTTTTTTCAAAAAAAAAACAAAAAACGATTTTAAATGAAAGTACGAAAAACATCGTCCCGATCGACCTCTCCACAAATCGTCCGAAATCTTAAGGTAGGCAGAGTGAGGAAGGAAAAAAAAAGGAATTAGGGAAAGATGACCAATTCTACCAGGACGCCTCAGTATCGAACGTTTGCTTGTCTTCTGTACCCGATCCCTACCCAAAGTGAAGAAGCAAAAGAACGCATTCACGTTGAGAAAGCTATTCTACGCAGGGACACAGAGCTTGACGAATCAGCTGAGGATGGTTGAGAGGTGGTGAAATCAATGAAATTTCAGTGAGGGGGGATTTCCCAAAAAAAAAAAAAAAAAAGAAAGACACTTTAGCAAGACTCTTGGGTGTCAAGGAGGCACGGTCTAGCCAATCGCCCCAGAGGACGAGCTGGTGAGCTCTCTGGCCTGTTCCACAGGAATGACAAGGTCCCTCTCCTTCAGGTACTCTGCGTAGAGCCTGAGCTTGGCAGTGTCCGGTTGATCCACCCTACCACCTGCCGTCTCGTCGCTCAGCCTGGCCCTCTCGAAAGTCTCGATGTTACCGACGACAAGGAGGCAGGACTGGGACCTGGTCAAGGCGACGTTGAGTCTCCTCGAATCGGCGAGGAAACCTACGAAACCGTGAGGGCTGGTCCTGACGGTCGAGAAGACGATGACCTTCTTCTCCCTCCCTTCGAACCCGTCCACCGTGTGAGTCTCTACCTTGTAGAGTTCCGAGATCCTCTTGTTCATGCCACCGAACCGGTTGCGAGCCTCTTCGAACCAAGATGAGATGGCGTTGGATCTCTTGCTGTGGGAGGGGGAGGATGGATCTCGGAAGACGCTCTCCAGGAGGTTGACCTGACCAGCGTAAGGGGTCACGATGCCAATGTCTTCTCCCTTGAGGTCGGCGTTCCTCTCCAAGAGGTCGACGACCATCTCGAAGACGATCCTGGCCTCGGAAAAGTTCTTGAGAGAGTGGTTCTCGGCCTTGGACTCCTTTCCCTGGTGAGAGACGAAGGTGAGGTGGTGGTGGCCACCAGCCTCGTGGCCCTCCTCCAGCCTCCTCATCGTTTTGAGATTCTTGGGGGAGGGTCCTTGGGTTCTCGGGTCCGTCGCTTCCGTCGTCGTAATCGTCGGCGAGGATTGGAGGTCGGGGGAGGTTGCCATCACCCTCGTAGTCTCTTCCTGCTGTCTTTCTGACCAAGTGAAAGGGTCCCGCGAGTTGGAGGGGAAGGCGTCTTGTCCCAGGAGGTCGTGGTGATGGGGGTCGTCGATGGTGGCCTCCAAGGAAACCCCCCCTACTCCTCCTCCTCCTCGTCCTTCTCGCTCCTCCGATCCGGTAGGGAGACTTCTTGCAGACCCTTGCAAGCCAAGTCCCTCGTCCTTCCCTTGCTGGCCCGAGCCAGGTGATGAAGGTGAAGAAGGAGAGGGTGGGTGGAAAGCAGCCAGGAAGGCCGATTCCAACTTTTGGATCCGTTCGGTCCCTTGACCATCGACCAGGGCGCCATCGTAGAAGGCCTTGTTGGGGAAATCTGCGATGGAAGGGTGCATCCTGAATTGGACGTTCAACATGGTGCTCTTGACACCTCTCCCTCCTCCTCCTCCCACCGTTCCGCTCCTATCCGCTCCTCCTCTGTCCATCCAGACCTCTTCGACGCCATCCCGGATGAGCCTTTCGAAGAGACTCGTGTTGAGTCCCAACCTCTTGGCCTGGGCTGAGGAGACGACGGGGGGAAGCTGCTTGTGGTCCCCGATGATACAGAGTTGCCTGCAGCCTTTCATGAGGGGGATGAGCGAGACGGGCTCAGTGGCCATGGAGCCCTCGTCGAACAGGACGATGGGTAGGTCGATCATGTCCAGCTCGCAAGAGCCCGACGCGATCGAAGAGCTGCAGATGACGTCGACCCCGTTGAGGATCTCGCCCCTGATCAGGTTCTTGTAGAACTGGATGGTCCCGTAGAGCTCTCTGATCCTCCTCCTGACCTCCTGGAGCTCCTCTTTCCCACTCAGTCCAAGATCGAACGAGGGCCGTCGATCGTCGTGACGCGAGCTGAGACCTGGATCTTCTTCTCCTTCCTCCGCAACCCTCTCGGCAAGGAGGTCACTGTCCTCCTCATCCGTACCTCTTTTCCTATCAGCAAGGTTGGTGACCTTCTTCTTTCCCCCACTCTCTTCCTCCTGCCCCTGCCCCTGCTCCTGCTCCTTCTTTTTGCTCCTCATCATCGCCAGCACGGCCTCGATCTCGTTCTTCTTCTTCAACATCCTCTTGACCATCCCTTCGGCCGAGTCGAGTTTGGGCTTGAGAGGGTGCCTGGCCATCCTGGCTTCGAGTGTGATGTCCTCCAGGCTCTTCCTCGCCCTGGCCGAGGGTCCCACCCGGACCACCTCGAGTCCTTCCTTGAGGCATCCCTCGGCGAGGTTGTCGACCGCCACGTTGGTGTGGGCCGCCAGGAGGATTGGGTGGGGGACCTGGAACTCGGCCTTGAGCAATCGGATGGCCGAGACGATCGTTTTGGTCTTGCCCGTCCCAGGGGGTCCCTGGACCAGGCTCACCCTCTCCTTCAACATGGTTGCCACGGCCATCGTCTGGGACTCGTTCAGCCCCAGCGCGGGGTCGCCTTGGATCACGATCGGGTCGCTGCGTGAGTACCTCTCGTACCAGCTCCGTATCCTCTCGTCCTCGTGGAAGGCACCCGTGATGACCCGATCGCAGGGAGGCTTAACGCCAAGGATGACGTCGCTGATCGGTGTCCCGGAGAGGATGTACTGGGTCGTGTCCGTGTCCCTGGATTCAATGTAGCCGACGTCGTCGTCCAGCGCCTTGAGGGCCTGGTCGATGCGGTTGTCGGTGATGTCGTTGTTGCCTTGGTCCAACCTCCAGGAGGGTGAAGAGATGAGGTCGGCCTTTTCGAACTCCTCCTCAAAGCCAAGCCGAATCTGAGTCGCGCCGATGTCTACGACCTCGGCTGGCATTCTCTGCCTTTCCCATGCTGACTCGAGATCCTCCGGCGAGTTGCGGGCTCCGTCGTCTGATCTCGGATCGTGAGGGGGTTGCGATGGTATGACGGTCACCTTGTCGCCGGCTTTGAAGTGGTTCCTCGGCAGCTCCTGGCTGGCGGGATACTTGAAGACGGCCACCCTCTTGCCGAACCTCCTCTGGTTGTTACTCTGCCAGTACGCCAGCAGGCCATCCAGGGCTATCCCTTGCTTGACGAGGACGTCTATGGGGCTCTTGCGCCTCTCCTCGAGCTCTCGCCTGTTCTCCTCCCTCTCGTGAGCCAGGATGGTCTCCCAAAGGGTCCTGTACTCTTCAGCCTTTTCCGAAAGTGCCCTCATTTCGTACTTCCGCGCATCCATCCCCTGGCCAAGGCCCTCGCCTTTGGACCTATCCTCCATCAAGGTTGGCGGGGAACTTGCCTTCTTGCCCTTCTTCTGGATCGCTTTCCGAAACCCTGGCTTCGGCTCTTCCCCCCTCTTCATGGTTTCGGACGGCCTTTTCCTTCTGAGGACCATCCTTCCTTGCTTGTTCTGCGCCATCAGGACTTGCATTGTGGCCTGATTCAAAACGCTAGCCTTGGACATTGACGGATCCGGCCTCTTCGTCTTGCCCAACTGTGAGATGGCCCTCCTCCTCCAGTCGAACCTTTGCCCACCCATCCTCGCCCCCGTCATCCTTACCCCTTGCTGCTCTACGCGCCCCTCTTTCGAGGCCTTGGAGGAGGAATCACTGCGAGAGCGTGCTGTGGCAGAGGTTTGCGAGTGCCGGATCCCTGGAATCTCTGCCTTGGATACCAAGTCCTCCCATGATTTTGTCACGCCGACCGCCTCCACCTCCTCCGCCTCACTCTCGTGCTTCCTGCTCCGAATCTCAAAATCCCAATCCGGTCGTTCCCTTTGAGTCTTGGAATGAGACCATTCCTCCTCGACACTATTGTGAATCATCGGAAACGGTAGATCTCCTCCTTGGTTTCTGTAAAGGTTTGAGGGAGAGGAGGTGGAGGAGGTGGAGGAGGGCGAAGCGGGTTGATGTGCTTCAATCCGCACGTTTCTTCTGGCTTGAATAGGGGAAGACGGAAAGAGGTTTGTGAGTGAGGGTTGGTGGTGATGCTGCAAGGCGGTCATAGGTGCTTTGCCGTTTCGAGCTGTAAAGGTGGATCGTCGGATGACCATGGACAGATAAGCAGGACCGACCACCACGAATGATCTGGCGGTCAGCGGTTTCGGGGCTACCGAGGTCGTCCTGACATTGTAGAAAGAGTGCACTGGACTTGTTCGGTGGATGGTGGGCCAAAGGAGATGGAGGGAAGGAAATGGCAAGTCTATCAAGAAAGACAAGGTCAAATGATTGGGATGCGACGAAGGCAAGGGCTAGGGAGAACCAGGTGCCTGGGGGGGGGGGGGGGGGAGGGGAGGGAGAGGTGTGCAGGGTCGATCCAGACAAGTACTGGACCTTTGATTGTTCACCAAGTAAGGTGAGGGAGGAAGGAGGAAAGGGGGCGGGGATGGAAGTGGGATGATGATAATCACTTGGAAAGATTGGATGAGCCACCCGATTCAGACTTGAGGTGTTCTGGGAGGTGTGAAAAAAAGTGGAATATAGAAAAGTGCAGGAGACTTTTTAGTCGGAGTTAGACACACTCTTTCAACGAAGGATCTCCCCATTCTACCTTGCACCCTTTTCACTCTTCTCCCTTTCCAAGAGACTCCCGCCCACCTCTTCATGCTTCTCATCATCCTTCAGGTTATCGGAGTCAGTGGTGAGCATTGGAATGTCGATGAGCGTTGGATTCCATTCCTCCTTGCTTTCCGTCCGGATCCAATCAACCTCACTCGGGTCTTTCTCATCACGTAACTCCTTCCCCCCCAGCCTTCTGCCCTTTGCTTCTCCGTCCCCTGGGGATCTTGATCCGAATCCTTTTCCCCTCCCTCATTCCCTCATCGGGCCACCTCACCTCAAATCTGCTAAAACAGCTGCTCACCCACATACAGGGAAGGGGCCGTAGCAAGATGATCCTGAATCCTCCCCGAGTTACACTGCCGCGGTGGTATTCCCATTAAGAATGGAACGGATCGTGGCGGATTGGTTTTCGATTTAATTCGAATGGGTTGCGATATCGTGCTCAGCCGCCTAGCTTGAGCTTTGGAAATCTTGCTGTATTGTCGATGTATATCGTTACAAATTGCGGTGCGGGGCCTTGACCAGACTCCCAGAGAAGAGACAAAGACGGACAGAGAGGGACTCGGTTGATCCCTCTCACATCCTCGTGGGAAGGAAAAAAAACAAAGTAAAAAGAAGATTGGAAAGGAAGGCCAGGGAACGGAACAATTCAAAGAGATGTAAGAAAAAGGGGGGAGGGTGGAAGGAAGCGAATCGAATGTGACTTCGTGGAGAAAGTGCGATTGCTGGTTTTCGGAGGGGCGTGTTGACTGGCTCGAATTCGCGTCGGAGAGCTCTTAGAGAGCTGCATTCCCCAATGAAGGTGGGTTTGGAGAAAGCTCGAGCTTGTAGTTTGAATGCATCATTGCTTGTCCTGCGTCCTTCCGGAGGAAGAGATTCTTTTCAGGGCACGGTATGCCGAAACTTTTTATGTCCCTAATAATGCTTGAAGCTTCCTTACTGTATTGAGAATGATGATGATGATGTTGTGACGGTGATATTGCTTTGGAAGTGATGCTCTTGGTCATTAGAGAGAATGCATGCAGAGTGATTTTCCAGGAATGCGACCTTCCTCGGAGCGGATTCGCGTATCCTCTAGAAGGTATTGTCTTCGGCAAGAGAGGCGAAGGGGACATCCGGTGTCCGTTCCAGCTGTTCCGATTCAAAACAGAAAAGAAAGAATAAAATAGCTCCTCAACGACCTTTCAGCAACTCAGGCAGGCCGAGATGATGACGGTGACCGTGGGGCTCAGTCTTCTTCTCCTGCCCTTCTCGTGTCAACCCAACCATCCGAACCTTGATGTCCCCCCCCCCCCCCCCCCGGCGTTCCCCAAAAGAAAACAAAAAAAATACCTAAAAAAAACCTCGCCCCAAAGTGGGGCCAAGTGAGGCGGGTCTCGCTTCCGAAAGTGGATGGTGCAGGTGCTTCGTTCGCCCTGGTTTCATCTCATTCGAATCTCAGTCTCTTGCTGCGTTTATTCGTTTATTCGTCCCTTCTTCCATTTCGAAAGTGAGGAGTTGATCCGCGATCGTCAAATCTTGAGTTCCCGGAAACCTCGGACCTCGGCTGATGGATGCTGGTTGCTACGATCATCCGTGACGATCCTTGTCCTCCCCAGCTTCTCCAACTGTCTCTCCCGCCTCCTAGCCGCGGCGGCATCGCGTTTTTCCCTGGCTGTCGGCACCTTCCGGCGCGGCGTCGAGTTGACAGGGAGACCATCCTTCCTTGGCCGACCACGGCCCCGCTTGACGGGTGCGATCACCGTCTTCTCCTCTGGTTCCGAAGCATCAGCGCTGCTGGATTCGGTCGATACAGCATCGGCAGGAGAGGACAATGCCAAGGGGCTAGACGGGTAAATACCCGAGAAGCTTTGAGAAGGTTCACGATCTTCGCTGGGAGATCGGCTCCTCGATGAACGCTTGGGACTTCGGACGAAACGATGCCCGTTCGGGTCGCTCGATGCGGCGCGCTTGTTGCACAGCCTCTCGTTCAACGGAGTGCTGCCCCTTGAGTTCGCATAGGTGTCGGGTGAAGCGGCTGCCACAGAGTTCGCGCCCTCATCTGTTGTTGCGCTCGTCGAGCTCGAACCTCCGTCCGCGCTACTGTGCGTCCCAGAGGTATCAACAGAAGCGGGAGAGGAAGCTCTCCACTGGCGCATATGGTCTGGCAAGGAAGTTGGCGGAGACAGATGACCGGGGATCGCTGTTCCATCACTACTGATGCTCGCTGCCAGTATCGAATTTTGGTAGTTCCTCAGTGGAGCGGTCACGATATCCCTGACAGCCTGCTCCTCCTGCGCTTGAGACTCGGAGGCGATCAAGATTTCGACAACTTGCTCCCAGCTATTCCCATTCTCCCTCATCATCCGCCTGATCTCTGGAACGCTGTAACTGCCGCTCGTACTTTTCATGACCAAAGATTCTTCTTCTGTGGGTTCAGGGTCGCTGTCCTCCACCCAATCCTCGGATGCATTGCCAGCTGATGCCAGGGCCTTGCCTTTGCCTTTGCCCTTGCTGGCTTCACCTGAAAAGAACTTCTCCTTAATCCTGGGCAACCCCGTGTGAGGACCGCCCAGGTTGCGGATCGAACTGTAATGCTCCCAGTTGTGGTAAGCAATGTACAGAGGCCCGTAGGCTTCAACCAGAACGTCAGGGTGTGCAGACTCGGCGGGCCGCATCTCGCCTGGCGAGGGAGAGCTGCTGCTAGTCTCTGACGACCGATTCGGCGCTGGTTGATCCGTTTCGCTCTTCCTCTTTGCCCTACTTTCCTCGCGTCTTAGCCTTCTTTGCTCCCTCTCGGAAGGTGGAGGCCCCTCGGCTCCAGGGGCAAGGGAATTTTGAATCCTTTCCCTTTCACTTTCCTTCGCTTCCCTTGCCCTGACAGCATCGGGCGAATCGTCATCGCACGAGACCACATACACGAGCCCGGGCTGGACGATCTTGATCTGCTTTTGCTTCAGCTGGGCGAAGGCGGACAATTCAAGATGGCCTCCGTAGGTGCCAGATTCCCTCATCAACCTGACGTACTCGTCAAAGGGCTTGTCATCCACAAAGCCAGCATATTTCTCGGGCGATGCGGCAAGGTGATCACATGTCTCCTGCCGTAACCTTGCGTGCTGACTCGAGAAGCCGTAGAGCTGGTCCGAAAGTGCGCGGAAGAGGCAGTTCCCATCTCCCGTCGTATTGGCGGCATACAAGCCCATGAGCCTTAGTTGAGCGTTGAGTTCCTTTTCAACCTGGGCCGGATCGTCGAGTCCGTTGGTGAGCTGCGAAATGACGAACAAAAAACATAAAAAAAAGGATGAGATGATCCATTCTGATCAAGGCAGCGCAAGAGTCAAGTCCGGCGTGCATCAGCGCCATCGGGCATGAGCGCCAGCAGCAGACTGTGAAGGGCTTGGAAGAGCCAAGCACTGCCATTAGTGATTGATCTCACCTTTGCTTTACTGCTCCGGGTGATTCGCTCTCCTGTTGGGGAAAGTAGCAGAAGGATCCGTCAGCCAAAAAAGGAAGTGATTCTAGTGAGGCAACATCTCTGCATCTCCCTCTCTCTCTCTCTCTCTCTCTATCAACTATGCAAGGAGACTGCCGACCATCTGAGTATACGAAACCCGCTCGAAAAGAAAGGCTACTAAGAGAAAGGTTCTTGGAGAGGCTTTCAGTGGAGAGAATCTCCATCTGAGTCATCACCAAGGCAACTCCTCGAGCTTCTCCACGCATTCAAGCCTCGACACTTGTTTTGGGCGTGTGGAAGCCAGGGCTTGATGGCTTGGAGAGGCCTTTTGCCTTGGTGTGTGTGAGTGTGTGTGTGCGCGCAATTCTCGACTCTTTCCCGCGCTAGGTTGAGTCGTCTTAGTTACGTTTGGGCAAGAGTGGCAAGCAACACGGACCACCCAACCCTCGCCCTCAGAATCGCGGCAGTCGCGCATTCATGATTGTGTGTTGAGGATGGGGTGGAAAGCAATCCAAATGAAATCCAGCTGGAGCCAGACCCCTTTGCTTTGCGCCACAAAAGACTGACTATGATTTATCTACCTTCACCTCCTCTTTCTCTTTCCCCGAATTGGAATTCTTAATCGCACTCAACAACCGCGACTACGACTTGAAAATTTTTAGTCACTTTCCCCTCCCTTGCTGGGCTCTGAGACTTGCCGCGCCTACGCGCTTTGGGGCCTAGGCCAGCCAATGAGGATTTGAAAAGGGACAAGGGGGAAGAGGATGCCAAAAGGAAGGGGGGAGGGGTGATGGTAGGTCTTTCTTTTTCTTTTTCTTTTTTTTTTTAAAAAAAAAAAAGAACGAGAGAAAGGGAAAAGAAACCACTCAAAGAAAAAACGTTCACCAACTCAGAATCGTTCCCCTGCCTTCCCCAATTTCCTTTGGAGAAGCTCAAAGCAACGACAAGGTTGAGTCGAGTTCGCTGTGCCCAGTTGGGTTTTCTGTTGATTCCGGAACCTCACTCGACCGGTTGGCTCAATGGCATCCGCCTCATCTCTGCGGAGCTCTTGAGCACCAACACGGTAGGCCCTGTTGCAACTGCCTTGTTTGCAGTTGTTGTGAAAAGAGATGGGCCAGGCGAGAGGTCCACCACCCGATCAACCAACACTCAACCCCCACTCTGAATTGGCGCGACATTAGCCGTCAACGCCCCATGATCTGTAGGCGACAAAGACCAAGGAAACGCGACTCTCTGGCAATACCAACAGAAACGTGAAGAAGGGTAGGGTGCTCGTGGGGAGGGGGGGGGGGTGGGGCGACCTGAAAATGAAACACTCTCTGTGGCCAGGGACTCACCCTTGATCACGCCGCCCCTAGGGCCCCTTTTACCCGGGTTGTTCCTCTGTGTCTTGCCCATTCGGAACCAAGGGCTGGAGGGAGAGAAAGGAGAGGAATGGTGAACGACAGCCTGAGAACGTAGAGAATGGTTGTGGTGGATGCTTTCCTTGGTTGCAGGAGCGTTGGGGGTCGTGAGGTAAGGAAGATGGTGCAAGAAGGAGGAAAAGAGGAGGCTGAAAGCAAAGGGAGAGAAGGAATCGACGACAGCGGATGATGGGTGAGGCGGTCGTGCTGTTGAGAGCGTGTGTTGAGAAAAGATACGTGATGTTGCAGTGACTTTATTCGTTTGTTGTCGGTGTGTTCCTGCAGGCTGGATGACGACCTTTTCGCTTTCTCAATTCTTTCTTTCTTTTGGTCTTTCCTTCTCTTGTGGGAGGGAAGGAGAGAAGGGGGGGAGGGGTTGGAACGTCGAAGGGGGGGGGGTGGGGGCGAGAAAGGATCGGAGGAAGATGGGTTACCACGTTACGAGTGGAGTCGGAAAGAAGATGGTCCTTTGGGGCAGGCGATGTGGGGGAAAGAGGAGGGCTGCCTGAAGAGAGGGAGAAGTGAAGTAAGCGTGGAGGAGGTTGCCTCTGATGGGACAGGCGAAAAACGGATCGTGATAGGTTGAGCAGGTGTAGTGTGTGTGTGTGTGTACCTACTCGGCTCTATACCTACTCACCTCCATAGTGAAAACTGGACGTGACTTAAATCCATCATAGATTTCTGATGGGTCAGCGTTATTCGGTATCTCTCTCATGTTCTATTCAAAATCCGATTCTAATTCACGATTGTAAGTCTGGAGTCGACAGGTCAAGGGGGAAAAGGGAGAGATTTAGACAGGGAGCCTTTGACGGGTCTTGTTCGCTCTCGAAAAGAGAGGCTGGTCGGAACACGATTGATCAGCTCACGATCCTCCTATTGGATGATCTCGAGCTCGAAAACTCATGCTTCAAAACCTATGACCCTCGTCACTCTAATCCAAGCTCCAACAAATTATTTCCCCCCAGACACGCTTTTACGATGAAAATAGGACACAGAGAGAGATTGACAAGTGCGAGTGTATATCACCGTTGTGAGAGAGAGTAGTCACCGTCATGAGTGACTGTATGTGTAGAGGTTGAAAAGAAACCAAAAAAAATGTTGGAAGCAGTTAAGTGATGCAAGTCTGTAAGAAGGGCATTGGGAATCAAAGGATGGTCTTGACTCTTGAAATTCCTTGTGTGTTATGATCATAATCATATCCAAAAGTAACAAGATAGAGCGAGGACTAAGGACGTGAGTCCGTGAGCATCTGATTGAACAGTCAGGAGTGTGAGTGTGAGTGTGAGTGTGAGTGTGTGAGTGTAATCCATGGCATACCCCCACAACCTCTCTTCTCATACGTAGACACACGACCACTTCGACAGTTGCAGATTCTCTCTCTCTCTCTCTCTCTCCCCCCCTCTCGCCCAGCTCAGTATCCATCCGCTTCCGATTGGGCTCGTGTTGGTGTGCCTCTGCTTGATTGTGTACCAGTCAGCTTTGAAGGGAGGGGATTCGCTCTCAGCTCGTCCTCGACCACGAACGACCTTGGATCGGTTTGAATCAATCACCCACAAGTAGGAAACATAATGTTTCTCGTCTCCAAGCCACCTTGGTCGCTGACCGTTCAGCCTTTTCGCCATAAATGATCCAGCAGATGTCAAAATCTCCACATGCACATTGCACACACACTGTGCCGCAGCCCAAGCCAGGGTCGAGGGGGTGCATTCAGAGTCAAGGAGTGATGAGGCGAGCTGTACACAACCACAATGACACGGTTGCACATATGAGCAAAACATTTGTGCTACTGAACATACTGCTGTGACCAGAGCTACTACATACTCCAGTTGCGAACGCACACTCGGAATATTTTGTGCTGGAGGGGCAAAGGACAGCAGCCCAAAGCCGTGGGCTGGAGGTCCGATGGACACCTCCACTAGATTACTGTTCTAACAAAGCAGTCATATCTACACATTCCTTATCCTTATTAAATGAAGCTAAGCAAGTTAGAGTCGTTACTGTCGACTTTAACACAAAGCTTTTACGATGAAAATGTAGTGCTCTGCTTAGAATTATTGGTCCGTCAAGTCTAAGTGTAGATCCCTTTTCGAAGTTATTTTTTGGGCAAATCGGATAGTTCTTATCATCCTACTGTAAATGATTTTAAAAGCCACTTCATATTTCCTTGAAATAAATTCAAATGCAGAATCGCTCCTTCTTCATTCTGATCAGATGCTCCTAAATTGGCTTCAATTCGATCACTCGATAAATCGTTCTTACAGATGCCTTAGTCCTTGAATCTCCTTTACTCATTATTCAGGCTAACTACAACCCCGAATTGCTCTCTTCATTATCCCCCAACTCTCCTATTAAGCCCTATTACGGACGAATCTCGTTTTTATTAACTGAATTACTTACACTTACTACTCTTTTCTTTTCTTTTCTTCTTCTTAAGACATTCCTCCTTGTCTTCTACTTTACCTTTTAACTTTCATATTTTCTCCCTACATACTTTTTTTTTTTTTTTTTTTAATAACCTTCCTGAAGGACGCCCTTCTTCCACCAACCTTTTCCTTCCTAAGCTCAACCAAGCTGGTTCTGTCATCGTCATCTTTCTTTACCCACCAGACGCTTTCCTCGAAACCTCTACCTCACCACTGCTCTACCTTCTGCCTCCGTGTCCCGTCGTGTTCGATCCGTGACCTCCTCCCCTCTAAGGACACGCTAGCGGCTTGGCACTTTATCTCTCTGATGACGAGAACCAAGGAGGTTGCCCGAAGGGGAAGGGGACGGGCAACAGCGAAAGGAGTCGGCCAAAAGTCTTCAGCAGATGAAGCCCTGGATCCTTCAACCTCGATGAAAGCCAGGGTCGAGGAAGATGTCCAAGATATCGCCATGGTGGATCCGGGTGAGCCTCCGATCAAGCCTTCCTCTTCCAACGGACAGCTTCCCTCCAGCTTAGCAGAGATGGCAGGAGCCATTGAGGACTTCCACTTTGGCGAAAGCCAGGATCCGATCGCCGCGCTCAAAGCCGCTCAGTACAACGGAAAGGGCTTGATGGACCCAATCAAGTCTGTCGAGGACAAGTGGGAACTTTTACCTGCCTTCCTCCAGGTCAAGGGCCTCGTGAAACAACATCTTGACTCTTACAACTACTTTATCGACGTCGATCTGAAGAACATTATCAAGGCGAACGAAAAAGTGACCTCCGACATTGACCCAAAGTTTTACCTCAAGTACACCGATATCAATGTCGGCCAGCCGCAGAGGAACGACCCGGACGCCATCGACCGATCCATCACGCCCCACGAGTGCCGCCTCAGGGACATCACCTACAGCGCCAATATCTATGTCAACATCGAGTACCTTAGGGGCGGAAAGATCATTCGTAGGAAGAATGTTGTGATTGGAAAGCTCCCTGTCATGCTGAGGAGTGCAAATTGTGTCTTGACCAATCGATCGGAGAAGGAGCTGGCGAGGATGAATGAGTGCCCGTTAGATCCAGGTGGTTACTTCATCGTGAAGGGAACTGAGAAGGTGATTCTCGTACAAGAGCAACTTTCCAAGAACCGTATCATTGTTGAGGCCGACTCGAAAAAGGGCACTGTCCAGGCCTCTGTGACAAGGTGAGTGATCCAATCGGCCCGCCTCGAAAAAATTCCCCTCAGTTACAGACGGGGTTGCAGACTGGGTTGCCCGCCAGCCTGCTGGCATGATCTTCTGGGCAAGGAGTCTGTGATGCAAAGTCTCAGTCGGTTGGGTGAAAACGCTCGGAAGAGTACAATTTGGGACTGACAAGTAATGCGAAATCCTGTGAACGGCAGTTCCACCATGGAGAAGAAATCGAAATCGTACGTCCACACAAAACACGGAAAGATATACTTGAAGCACAACTCGCTGCACGAGGATATCCCGATCGCGATCGCCTTCAAAGCCATGGGAATCCAGTCGGATCGAGAAATCCTTCAGCTTGTCGCTGGGCAGGATGAGCAATTCAAGGAGATCTTCGCCCTCAACTTGGAGGAGGCTGCAAGGCTCGGCGTGCACACACGCAAGCAGGCTCTTGATTTCATCGGTACGAGAGCCAAGGTAGCGAAAAGGTCGATGTCATCCATCAGACGGCCGGCGAGCGAGGAAGCCCTGGATGTCCTGGGAACCGTCATCATGGCTCACGTTCCAGTCGAAAGGCTCAACTTTAGGCCCAAGGCTATCTACATCGCGACCATGGTGAGGAGGGTGCTGATGGCTATGCAGAACGAGAAGACGGTGGACGATCGCGATTACGTAGGAAACAAGCGCCTTGAGCTCGCCGGTCAGCTACTCTCCCTCCTCTTTGAAGATCTCTTCAAGCGCTTCAACCAGGAACTAAAAAACAACATCGACAAGATTCTGAAGAAGCCGAATCGGACCGCGGAGTTTGACGCATACAACCAGCTTTCCTTCAATGCTGACTTCATCACATCGGGCTTTGTGCGTGCCATATCGACTGGTAACTGGAGTTTGAAACGTTTCAAGATGGAACGCGCAGGTGTCACCCACGTGCTGAGCCGACTCAGCTACATCGCAGCTTTGGGCATGATGACCCGTATCAGTTCCCAATTCGAGAAGACCAGGAAAGTTTCCGGCCCTCGTGCCCTACAACCGAGTCAATGGGGCGTCCTCTGCCCATCCGATACTCCGGAAGGAGAAGCTTGTGGACTAGTCAAGAACCTTGCGCTGATGACCCACATCACCACAGACGTGGAGGAAGAGCCCATCCGCAAGCTAGCATTTACCCTTGGGGTTGAGGACATCAGCCTGATCACCGGTGCCGAGATGTACCGAAGTGATTCTTACATCGTCTACATCAACGGCAATGTCCTCGGCGTGACCCGTTTCCCTATGAGGTTTGTGCAAAATTTCAGGAAGCTTCGGAGAGCTGGAAAGTTCTCCGAGTTCGTCAGTGTTTTCACGAACAACCACCACCAGTCGGTGCACATCGCGTCCGACGGAGGCCGTATTTGCCGCCCCATGATCATTGTTGAGAATGGGCAATCCAAGGTCACCACCGAACACATCAAGATGCTAAAGTCTGGAGCCAAGAGCTTTGACGACTTCCTCACTGCAGGACTCATCGAGTATTTGGATGTAAACGAGGAAAATGACTCTTACATCGCTCTTTACGAAAAGGAGATCATCCCGGCGACCACCCATCTCGAGATCGAGCCTTTCACTATCCTGGGAGCAGTCGCAGGCTTGATTCCATACCCTCATCACAATCAATCCCCGAGGAACACGTACCAGTGTCTGACCGTAGATCACGACGTTTTGACCAAGAAAGGATGGAAGCCGATCAGCTCGATCGGAGCCGAAGACGAGGTGATGACCATGAATCGTGCGACAGGTGCCCAGGAGTGGCAGAGGCCTCAGGGGGCTGTCAAGCTGGTGCACAAAGGTGACCTTTACCGCTTGCAAGGTGAAGGCATTGATGCCGTTTGCGACCCCAATCATCGCTGGTACCTCAGTAGCAAGGGCTCGCCAAATGAGTGGAAGTCCTTCACCGCCGAAGATATGATTTCCGGTCGACTCGAAGCCAGCGGCTGCGGCCAATGGAGTCAGGATGCCTCGGGCTTCACCACACACCTTAGCCACAAAATCCCTTCGGTTGGGAAAAACATGAACGCCACATACTTCTGGCCGGACTGCCCTTGGCTCGGGAGCGAGATCCGTGCCAGTGCTGCTGGCCGGTTGGATTGGTGCAGATTCATCGGTCTCGTAGTGGGGGAAGGATCGATCGAGATCGAAGAGAACCCGGACGGAAGCACGTGTTACTGTGTCGTGGTCAGGAAGTCGACTGAAATCGGTTTCACCGAGGCCGTCTTCGAGCGTTTGTCGGAAGCGCTACCAGTCTTTAAGCTCAGGGCTGGAATGGAGACTTTGGAAGGCAAGAGGTGTTGGAGAGTCGAAAGCAGAGAGCTGTATGACTTCTTCGCTCCCATGATGCGAGGTCCTCCCAGTTTCGACCCTCTGGACGATGGCATGTGTCGTTCGTTCGACCATTCGCTTGAGAGGGCCAAATCCAGGGAATACGGTTCAAGCGATTGCCTCAAATCCATGGAGAGCAGCCTGGAGAAGCGGTGGCTGCATCACGATTGGATCTTCTTGCTGGATGTGGCCCAGGCGCGGGCATTGCTGGAAGGGTTTGGTGCGACTGACAATGCATCGAGGCCCAGCAGAACCTACAGCGATCGCCTGGGCTGGGCCCGCAATCGCAACCTCAGCATCAGCTCTTGCAGCTCCGGAAGTTCCGGTTGCGACTCCAGCAGCGCTTTCTCTGACGATCACAGCGTATCATCGGCGGCCAGCAGTGTCGCGAGCGCCGAATCAGGCGATGAAATCTACTTTGTCAACAGCTCGATCCCTATGGTCCAAGACCTGTCCGTTTTGGGCATGATGGCGGAGGCTCGTGTCAACATTGAGTTAAACCACCAGAAAGGAGATTGGATGCCGAGCATTGGCGCCAAAAGCCAGACGAATGGCTGGAAGGTCAGCTTCTTGTTCTCGCCACATCATTCGTCTGTAGCCGCCCCAAAGCCAGCTGTTTATGACAACCCTCGACACGACGGCTACATCTACTGCCTCCAAGTCCCCAACGATAACTTCATGGCTCGACGCGCCACCCTTTACGCAGACCATAGCCAGGACGTTGTCAGTGCTGCCCAGAAGCCCTTTTTCACGGGGAACTGCGCGATGGGTAAGCAGGCTATTGGTGCGATTGCGTACAACCAGCTCAACCGGATCGACACGCTCCTCTACCTCATGGTCTACCCGCAGCAGCCGATGGTCAAGACCAAGACGATCGAGTTGATCGGCTACGACAAGCTTCCAGCCGGTCAGAACGCAATGGTTGCAGTCATGAGTTACTCTGGCTATGATATCGAGGACGCTCTGGTGCTGAACAAGGCCTCGCTCGATCGCGGATTCGGTAGATGTCAGGTTCTGAAAAAGTCTTCCACCATGATCCGCAAGTATCCCAACGGCACCTTTGATCGCTTGGCGGATGCGCCAGCCGACGAGAACGGGATCAAGCAGAAGAGGTATGACATTCTTCAGGCGGACGGAATAGCTGGTGTAGGCGAAAGGGTGGACCCGGGGGATGTCTATGTCAACAAGCAAACCCCAGTCAATGCGAACGACAACTCGTTTGGTGCCATGTCCCAAAATGCAAATACCATCCAGTACAAGAGCGCCCCACTCTCCTACAAGATGCCCGTTTTCGGATACGTCGACCAAGTGCTCATCACGGACACAGACTCGGACCAGACGCTGATCAAATGTCTGATGAGGCAGACGAGGAGACCAGAGTTGGGAGACAAGTTCTCCTCCCGTCACGGTCAGAAAGGTGTCTGCGGTCTTATCGTCGAACAGCAAGACATGCCTTTCACCGACAAAGGTGTCAACCCTGACATCATCATGAACCCTCACGGTTTTCCATCGCGCATGACGGTCGGGAAGATGATCGAGCTCCTGTCCGGGAAAGCCGGTGTGATAACCGGAACCCTGCAGTACGGCACCGCTTTTGGAGGTTCCAAGGTAGACGACATGTCGAGGCTACTGATAGAGAATGGCTACAGCTACGGTGGAAAAGAGTTCCTTACCTCTGGCATCACTGGACAACCCATGGAGTGCTACGTCTACTTTGGCCCCATTTACTACCAGAAGCTCAAGCACATGGTCATGGACAAGATGCACGCACGTGCCCGAGGTCCAAGGGCCGTCCTCACGAGGCAGCCCACCGAAGGTAGATCGAGAGACGGCGGTCTCCGATTGGGAGAAATGGAGAGAGATTGCTTGATCGCCTATGGCGCGACCCAACTGCTCCTCGAGAGACTCATGATCTCATCCGACGCCTTCGTCGTCAACGCCTGCCAGAGGTGCGGACTACTGGGCTACAACAGCTACTGTACCTACTGCAAGAGCTCAAAGGACGTTGTCAAGTTGACCATCCCCTACGCCACCAAGCTCCTCTTCCAGGAGCTCATCGCCATGCAGGTCATCCCTCGGCTTGTGCTGGAGGACGCGGTCTGATATGAGCCGCTCGATCAACCATCCAAGTATCGGCCACGAAACAAATCCCCTCAACCTTCCCTCTCCCTTCTCCCTGGCTGATGAACCTCTCTCCATCTCTTTCGAAGTGAAACATTTGTATTTTAAAGTGACCCGCTATTCACACTCTTCATCAGTCTGGACGTTACGATTGAACAGTGATGGTTTTTTTTTTTTTTGGATTGTTTGCTGTCCCATCACTGCAAGTGCCAACAAATGAGGGGCGTCACCAACTGGCCGCCGCGAGATCCAGTCTGTCACCTCGCGATTTGTGATTCACAATTGTCATCTCACTGCTGTGTTTGACTCACGCATGCGAGACCCCCGAATCAGGAACCCACAAGCCTAACCCATCACGAAAGGTGAAGAGAGAGCGAAAAAAGAGAAGTCATTGAAACAAATCAAAAGAGGGGTCAGGGGCAGGGATTCCCTCCTCTTCCCCTTCCCCATGAGCAGAGTGATAGGAGAGGTAAGCTTGAGTAAGTCAATGGTTTTCCACGTGCAAGGCGGTCAGAGTAAGTCAACGGCTTTCCACGTGCAATCTGCCTAGAGTGGGTCCATTCTTAGCTGTAGCCAAGGAAGGGACGGTGTTCGGACCCTGCCTTTTCAAAATGGAAACGGATCGAATGAGAATCGTGTGGTTGCGCGATGCGCCTATGGCCAACTAGCTGAGGACTAGCTACGAACCTTGCCGGGCCAAAGCAAAGCAGCAAAGGCAGCCCACAATTCGTTTGCGGGGTGGGTATCGAGTGCCGTTTTTTCGACTTGGTAACCAGGGCCTCAAGCGAGTGAAAAGCTCAAAGCGGTCGAGGCAGCTTCGAATCGAGGGTCACTCTGAGCACTCATGACTTGTCACTGTGATTCTTCGCCTCGTTTCCTTTGGTCTTGAGCTTCCATCCGTACTTGAGGTGAAAAGAAAAGGTGTTGTGGCGGCGAGGAAAGCTGCGAAGTTGCTGATTCTTGTCGGTCGATCACGAAAATAGTAATCAGTAAGTAAGCACCTCGAGAGTTCATAACCTCGTGATCCACACCATAATAACGACATTATTAACATTTCTCTCCTGGATGCATTTCGAGTCCGAGCCCTGAAAGTGGACTGGGATTAGCCGTTCATGAGAATCACCTCCCTTCCTTCCCCCTACAAGAGCCACTCGACTCGCCATCTCCTTCTCTCCGATCTTGGGATACTCTTTCTGACAAAAGCCCTCCTCCAAGAACCCTGGCTTTTAAGGAGCTCAAGAGAGCAAGTCACCAGCCTCTCTACCTTGGCCACTCGAGGCGATCCAGCCACGCTGTTCAAGTAGTGCGCATCCATCCCCGGAATTCGTTCTAGAAGCCTCCCCCCCCCCCC